>JAZHYW010024296.1:10000-63876 GCA_037355805.1 Ixodes ricinus
AAAAAAAAAAAGAAAAAAGAGTAACCTTTGGCTATGGGTTTTTGTTCATCTCCTATTGTGTCTTCCCACGACAGAGTTTTTGTCCGAGCATGAGTTTATGCTCATCGAGTTTTGAGGTCACGTGCGCCGCGTCACGGATATTCGCTATTCTCAAGAGCCCGCGGCGATCCGCAGGCCCACAAACTACCCATCGCCCCATGGGACTGACGGAGTGACCGCTCCCCTGCATTTGGGGAAAGACTGCGGCCAACAACATTGATCTGTGGTGTGCCTTTTTCTTTTCTCCTTCCCTTCCTTTTGTTCGACGAGCCCTCGAAGGTCGCAAACAGGTTCACGAAAAGAAAGACTCCGCCGGCTCAACTACCGGGTGAGGCCGTGAGTACCAGCACGTTTGGCACGCCTTGCAGAATTCGAATTAGAGACGTACATATCTGAAATTTGGCACGCGAATGTCGTTTCAGCAAGAAGTTTTAAGTCAAGCATTTTTTTAAGGCTCAACTAGGGGTAGTGAAACATTAAAATGCAAAAACGGCGGCCGTGCGCTTTCTATGTCCTATACCAGCCTGTTTGTCGTCTGCTCACTGGTTTGCGAACTCGCTCCTAGATGTCTTGCTAAATGCAAAAAAAACAAACAAAAAAACGAGGAATTCATATTGGAGATTGGCAACGAGCAAGATAATTCCGGTAAGTAATAATTTAAATGAAATATACGAAGGGTGACCACCTGGGAGCAAGCTCGCAAACCAGTGTGCAGACGACGAACATCCAATATAGGACAGAGAAAATTCATGGCCGCCGTTTTTGCATTATTTTTAATACCTCACCACCTCCGAGGTAAGTTCTAAAAAATATAGACATACGACTTTTTGCGATACGTTGTTCGGGTGCCCAGTTCCAGTTATGTACTCCTAGAATTCAAATATTTCAAGGTATGCCAAGTGTGCTGGTCAATTACGGCCTCACCTGTACATGCGACTCTGTCGTGCGAATACACCATTATTTTGACCTATGCATATTGGCGTAGCTCCGGTGTCGTGCTTAATCGATTTGTGTCAAGGCTTTATATACTACCTGTATTGATCCACGATCACCGCCAAAGCGGGCAAGTAGATTCTCAGAGAAAATACCAGCTTTTAGGCTTTTGCCTGCGTCAAGGTTTAAGGATTCTTTCCATTGTGTTTAGCAGGTTCGCATGAATGGAAAGGTTGCATACCCGTTCATTTCGCCGAACGGCTTCCGGCATACTCATGGCAACCCTGAATGCTGCCTTGCGGTAGGCGGTTGAAACCAGTGCATCTGGAAGCTGTATCGGATCCGTTACATTCATGTAGTTCTCTCGAGCGAACCTAGTGTAGGAAAGCTGACAAATATTACGTAATTTCTAAAATTAATAAATGTACCAAATGCAATGAAGCCCTCTTGCCTAACATATTTTACATAAAGTTTTTTTTAAGGACGAGTTTTGTTAAACAATATTTTACGTTATGTTATTAAAAAAAATAGTCTTGAAAGAAAAGACTTGTGAGAAAAAAAGTCACTTCGTATTATTTAACCTTCAAAATTTGAGGAGACGTTGAAAAATAAGCTTTTTCAATCATGCTTTTAAAACATTGTCTAGTATTGTTTAAACATCGTTTAAACCAGTCTTAACCGTTTTAAAAAGAAAATTGTCAGATTATTTTTTTGTTTTGTAGAAGTTGCTGACAGAACAACGGGGACTGTTTTGAGTACACTAGCCATTTAAGAAGGGTTCCCCCCTATCATTTGTGACTATGTTTTCTCGGCTGATACGGCAGAGTGAGAAACGTCTCTGTGTAACCAGTTCTACCTGGCTTTTGTTTACAATTATTAAAAAAGAAAAAAATTAAATACGATAATTATGGTATAGATGTTGCTGCGGCAGTAGCAGTTTTGAGATTAAATATACAGGTGTAAAAATAGTTTTATCTAACAACAGCATAAATTTGAGATTCCGAGCAACTCTTCTGTTGTCACACTACGTAAATACAAAACTTTCGCAGCAGTTATACGATGCTCACATTTCAATGAGAGACACATTGCTGCAGTGGGCGATCACCTCCAGCGCAACTTTTTTGTTGTCCGTTTCATGGATCCAGGATAAAATGGTCCCCTGTTCTTCGGGGGAGCCAAAACGTAGCAGCATGCCCATAACCACTACTCCGCCAAGCGACGACCTATTGTTCGCCCATCTGAAAATACGTTAAATACGTCACTATCGCGGAAAAAGGTCACGTCATATGACCCATAAACCCGTTCAGAGTTGAATCATATTAAATCAAATTCTTTCATTTCATTCCGTAAACATGGTAAGGGAATGAGTAAAAAAGCTCGAAGCTTTACGAGTCCTTAGAACATGCATAGGCAGTTGGTGATCAAGCAATTGGTGCGTAGTGACGAAGCAAACGCCCCCAAGTATATATTTATACAGGGATCAAAAGAACATCAAAAAATATCTACTGGAGCCAGAACACTATATAAAAAAGTTCACTTTTTGCGTTCAAAATGCACAAAATTCGGGCAAATTTTCTAAAAAAACAAACAAACATACAAAGTAAATATTTGTGATCTGCCAAACCAACGGAGGGCATATGGCAAGTCAAAAGAATGAGAATTAATTTTGACCATCTGGAGATTATCCGACGTGCGATAGAATTCTCGATTACTACAGCACCTTTTCCGCCATGAACATCCGTCAGATTGCGGGCACTTTGGCAGGACTCGAAGCCGCCAACTGGGGATATATAGCGCTTTTTCTCGAAGCCACCGGAGCGGCTAAAAACATTGTGACGCTTCCTAACCAGCTCACATGCAGCTCACGTTAGAAACAAAATGCAGTCACAAGTCAGACTCAAAATTGGGAAATGTTTGGGAATGTTTTATTCCGTTATACTCCTCATCGTGCGAATCTACAATTAAGTAAACACAGTGGTCATTGGTGCAGTTTGGTGCGTTCGCCAGTGGTCGGTGTCTTACGTTGTTCCAGCTTCATTGCAGCATTTAGCCATTGGGCTGCTGAGAGCTTCCATGCCGGACGGAAACTCTTTTACGGGCTATCATGCAATCATTTTTGGAATGGCGAGAGTTATATAGGTAGAAATATAAACTCGATGCAACCCAACGTAGCACTGCGGTACACAACATTGCGTATCCCATCAGAGTGCCCGAGAATTTTGTATCCGCAAAACAATTAAACCACCCAAAGGTCCCCAAAACCTGCCTGAAACGCCCTTGTGGCTGGGCTGTTTATAGCGTCCTGATGTTTCTCGTCGTAGCCACCTAACGCCTTCGGGAATTTTAAAGAGTGACGTAAAATATAAGCAATACGAAAGAAAATAGAAGCAATACGAAATACGCTCCCATGTGGGATGTGAAGAACACTAATTCACCAAACGTTTATAAAAAAAGAAAGAAAAAAAGGTTCCAGAACTTACTGGTCGAATTCTTCGTACCCTCTTCTGCCAAACGGAGCTGCCTTCATTCCAAAGCAACCTCGAGGCATTCACACAGCTGGGGTGGCCGATACCGCACAGGACGGCGACGATGCGGACTTGATCGTAACTGAACGTAGACAAGTAATAGTGGAACGAGAAAGTAAATGGTTAACTGTTGCCTGAGTCAGGGACAACGCGAAGCCCTCGTCGGGCTCGCTTATTTGCTCCAAACGCGTTTGTTTACAAGATTCTCCTTCTATTTATTACGGACTGTTTAATTTCCACCTGTTTCTCCTTGACAAGTTTTCGCTCCAATAAGAATGTTTTAAATCATTAGACGTAGCACAGACTTCGAATTTCGTCCATTCCACAATGACACTAGTTCTCGCCAAGACCGAATTTACCGAAACAATTTTTGTAGCAGTAAGCAAGTCGTCTGCTTCTTGTGGACCTCAATGATAGATGCCTTGAGGTCTACCCACTATTTCTTTTTTTCAATCAGCCAATAACAGTTCGGCGTTTTGACATTGTCGCAACCCCTGCGCAAGGAGCAGTTGAGCTTGCTCTCCGCATGGAGTCAACACCACCTGGAACAATCGAAGCCAGTGAACAGCCCGCTCTACCTCCTCGTGACGTCATCACTCTCGAATGGCGCCAAGTCAGCCATTGGGTCCGAGCCCGATGGTGGGCGTCCTTCGACGCGTTGATTGGACACGAGACCAAGCCGAACGCCGACGCAGCGCTCGTCTCCAGTGTTTGAGCCCCAGCTCACTCTGATGACGTCGAAATGCTAGGGCTTGGGCTGCGATCATTCTAGGCGACGTTGATTGGAGTTGAGTGTATCACGTGGACTCATATAATGAGTCTAGGAAAATGTTTAACCAGGCTGCTGCAGGCTTAAATCGTTCTACTCATAGGCCTTGTCGGCTTTAATGTGAAACGTCAAGTTTAAACGTTGAAGGCCGTCACAAACAGCAATGGGCAACGAAGCTTCTATGGCGCTGACATCAACGTAGATCGAAGTTACTCCTCTGCCTTTAGGACTGTAGGCCTGTCACATGCGCAAAAATTATACTTGTGACCTTTGTGACACTTAAGTGCCATCACAAGAGAACCACCCCACTAATTCAAACTCACACTAATTGATGGATTGTTATACACATTTTCCGGAGGTTCAGCTAGACTGACGAGATTTTAACAGAGATTTGTTCGTGTATGCAGTGATAAAACATATAACTGACGGTAAAATAGCGTACTGCAAAACATAACGACCATGTCGACGTGCAGCCTGTTATTGTTGAAAATGCTTGTCTGAATATGTGCGAGATTTGCTGCATTTCTCTTCTGCCCTTCCAGTCATGGAACCATTCATGTCGTCTGCAGTATGCCATAAATCAATATAAAAATAGTTATATAAACTTAGGAGTGTATTCACCAGAAGGTAAACGAAACGAAACCTACCTGATGAGGTTTACAGATCTCGCATGACTCCATTTAACCATAATCAAAGTGAAAAGAGTCAAAGAAATATTGACATACTTTCGCAGCGAAGTGTATTGAGATCACATCCAATCATACTCACTTAGTGGCATTTGCCCCGATCCTGAAGTCCACTTTCTTTGCTAGGTTATCCATAATAGACCATAATCGTTCCTGAAAAAGTGTCGTCATTTAATCGGTTAAAATCATGAAGTTACTTTCGTTTAAAAAATATCAAGATAAAATTATCGAAGGTGCATGAAGTTACAGCATATAAAAAGCTTAATAAAAATAAAGATAGCTATGCTGTATTTTCTTCTGAATTCAAATAACACTTCACAGCTATCCCAATGTTGTCGCTAAAATTAAATTAAAAATATTATAAAAAAATCAGCAGAACCCATCCTTTGGGAATGATTATCTACGTTAATGCGAATAGCATCAAACGGTGCGGAGTTATGCGCGTTCGTCAGGTGGCCGGCACACTCTAGATACGCCAGCCCACTCTTGAGGCGATTCTAAATTTGTTGACACTTTCACAGCCCTGCGCACGATCTCCGCAGCCCAGCACGTGCGTTTGTGTCACTTAGGAAGGCGAGCAAAGCACGCGCCATACGCACAAACTCTCAAAATGGTACCGACCAGACTTTCTGGCGTCTCAGCTATACTTCGTCTCACCTTAGTATGGACTACTGTTAGCCGCGCGTGCTAAAGCGCGAGCTCAGTCGCTTTGAATGAACCCGCGGCGGCTGCACGAGCGCTCGTGCTGCAAGTGCTCTAGTCAAGGCAGTCACGGCTGGCCGCTCGCGCTAGCAGCGGCCTTCGCGGCTAGTCCATGCTAAGGTGAGACGAAGTATAGTCTCAACCAACGGTACTCTAAACGGTTGTTTATATCTTTACCATAGGACGCGCTTACAGCGCTGTCACAACTACCGGTGCGCGCGCGTTCCATGCACGAGGGCTCATTCCGCTCTCGTGAGGCTGAGCACGGCCGCTACATCACCCTCTCCCGAGCGCGGGAGAGGGTGAGCTAGCGGCCGTGCTCAGCCTCACGAGAGCGGCATGAGCTCCTCGTGCATGGAACGCGCGCGCACCGGTAGCTGTGACAGCGCTGTAGCGCGTCCTATGGTAAAGATATAAACAACCGTTTAGAGTGCGTTGAATGACTGCCTTCATAGCTCTTTTTTTCTTTTATTGCATGGAAGCATAGACGGTGAGCACATGGGTCACAGTTGCAGTTTTGAAACGAGATGGTTAGCGCGTCTGCCTGCTGATCAAAGGGTCAACGGTTCGAATCCCAGCCGGCGCCGGTCTTTTTTATTTATTTATCGACCCGCGGCGTAAGAGGTTAGATAGCCAGATAGATACATAGACGAAAAGTGCGTGAAGCAGCTAAAGAATGCTATTCGCATTAAAATATTGTCTGACAACTACCAAAAAAGTGAACAAATTTATCGGTCGACACATAAAACCCGATACTAAAAAGGGGACACACACGTGAGCTCGACAAGATCGTGTATTCCAAAAGCGAGGAGTTAAAATGAATTGAATAGTCAGAAATGCTGCAGCTCTCAGGTTAAAATGGTTAATTCATTAGTGTATCTTTTGCATAGACCTTAAACAAAATGCAAGGATGCAAACAAGATGTGCGAATATTAAAAGTAATAAAGGACCAGGGGCTTGACTTCTACAGAACCCCGATGTTCGTGTCATATGAATGTGTAGAGATACAGGCGCGATGTCTTATCACAAAGGAAATAGTAAAGTGACTGCGTGTCCATGTGCTCTTCAGGTACTTTGAAGGGTATAGCTTAGAGAAAAAGGCGCTCGAAAGAAAAGTTCGTTAATCATCAGAGAGAAAGAAAAATTAAGTGAAGAGAAATTAGTACGATACTTTCCAGTGGATACCGATATTTTGGTCCTCACTTGATCTGGGCGAGGGTTACGCCCTTTCTTGGTTTGCTTTTTACAACGAGACGTAGGCCAAAATACAAAATCTGCCTTCTGAAACCGTTGCATTTCAGAAGGCACTGTTTGTAAGGCGCTACGTGACGATTACATAAAAATAATATTGTTAACAAACTAACTTATGAGTCTGGATTTTGTTTCCGTAAAAGTATTTTTATGCAGAGAAACTTTGAAAGAATCCTGTTGCGTTTTACGCAATTTCTAAATTTTTTGTATGCTCACTCTAACGTTGACAACAAAAAGTAACGAAAACGTAACCACTTTTGGGGGTTAAGAGAACAAGGTAGGGCAAAATTTTGAAAAAAATAGATTTTTTGTTTTTTAGAGATTTGGATTTCCCAGTCTTTCCTGAACAATGCTGTCTGTGTCATTTGAGCGTGCGCGATTTATCTACAGGAAAAATGAACTTTTCCGAAACCAAGGGGGTGACCGATCACGCCCCCTTTTACACCTATGCATGATCTGTATCTCTCCTATGTTGTAAAAAACAGTAAAGGAAACACAGATTTTCTCTTGGTTTAGCGGAATGTTTATTGCTCGTCCAGCAACAGCAAACAGCTGTCTAGCTTTAATGTTTTTAGCCCCATAAATCCTCAGACACTGCCGGTATCACTCGCAACGCGCGTTCTTTTGCTTCTGCTTCGGCGTGCTTCCACGGGCAAGGTAATTTATTATTTACTTTAGGACTAGATTTTGAATGTTAATTAAATGACGAAGACGAAGAAGGTATTTCAAAAGCGTCGCTTCCAGGGTAGTCGGCAGGGGTTAATTTCTCATGCCGCCAAGTCCCTGCAATGCATTCTGGTGCCTGACGCAGCGGCTACCACGTGTGCGTCTTCTTCGAAGCTGTCGCACTCGACAGCACGCTTTGAAGAGCTCAAGGCAAGTGTTAGTGACTGCGATTATGAACTGATTGACATCGACCTTCTGTCCTGTATCGTCGCCGAAAGCTGGGTGTGTAAAGTGTGCGGTGGGGACTTGCAGCTAGTTGAAAAAGCAGCACAAAGAGCTGGCGTTGCCTGCACCTACTTTCTGAACTGTGAAAAGTGCTGTTGGACACACCAATTATAGAGACGTCAAAACGGACAACTTCGGGCCTCTACTTGGTGTTTCACCAGTATGCTTCACGGTGCAGTGGTTGCGGTACTCTGACCGGCGACGACTTTACTTTGCAGACAGGGCTACACAGCTCGTCACAAAAGAAGCCCGCAATACAAGGCAGCAAACAAAGAAACTAAATAATAACTATAGAGGTCACAACCTGGCTGGTGGCTACCGAACTGAAAGATCAGCATGCATTTCTAGAGTGCAAGTTTGTTATAAAGCGCCTTTTTTCACTTCAAAGCCAATTATCTCAAAACATCATTTTTTTGCGACGTTTGACCCTTTTTCTCTGAAACCATAAAAACTAGAAGCATTATTTTTTTCCACTACCAAGACAACACAAGGGAGAGTCTACTGAACTAGAATTACGGAAATTAATCAAGGCGATTTTGTTTGACAAGCTGTTTATTGTCCATTTTGGCATTAAAATTGGGAGGGTCCAGTAAAAACAAAAGCAAAAAAGAACTAAAATATATATAACAATAACTCTAGTTCAGTAAAGAGAACACAGAAAGCTAAATACAATGATACCAACATGAATCCTCTAACCCTGGCAGATCCTGAGAAAAAGGGTCACATACATAGGCTGAAACACATGGGATGTATGGGGCCTACCCGTCCCTTAACCTGAGGACAGCTGGCAACAGTGGAGCACTTCAAAGCGTAGCGCTACTGTGAAATGTTTTGGATGCGCCATTTCCATTCCCGTAGGAAGCAAAAGCGTAATAAGTAGTGTTTACTTACCATGATTGGCTGCACCATGTCAGTCAGCTTAAAGTAACTGTCCGAAAGAACCTTGAAAGAAAAATAATGCTGCTTATTCCAATGTTTCACGTCAGATGTCCGTGCCCCATACTCCATCTGCCATAGCATAGTGTCCAGGGTAGTCTTGTTTTCCCTACGAGTAAGAGTCCTTCATTTCCGAGCAATCCACATAGGGCTAACGTATCGTTGTTGTGGCGTGCTTACTGAAAAAATTTCCCTGACTGGTCACACAGCATCCAAACGGTGTCCGTATCAATTTCCTAAAGAAAAGAAAGAAGAAAACCACAACGCTTAACAAAATAATAATAATAATAATAATAAAAAAACGACTTAGCTGCGATCCCAGAGCTTTTTGGAAGTTCTGTACAGCCACTGTCTTTCCGAATATTTGTATGCCTAATATATACTGGAAGACTAGTATACAATATTGTGGTGTCGTCAAATGTTTTATTGCACTATCTTGTCTTCCTTTAAGGGTACACGTTCGTAAGAACGTGTGGAAGAGACGCCTAAGACGCGAGAAGCCTAAGAAACAAACAAGACGAATTAGACATCTCTTTACATAATCTGAATGTAAACTTTGATATTTCAGCGTTCACTCAAACTTGATTTACCGGCAAAGATGATGCGGTTTCATTTGTGGGATACGAAGTTGAAAGTGTTTACCGAGAAGATAAAAGGGGAGGAGGGGTTTCTTTGAATATTCGATACGGCCTTAAGCACGATGTTGTCACTGAATATTCCTTAATCTGCTGCGACTATGAGTCTCTTGCTGTTAAATGCGGGCAGATGATTATAACTGTTATTTATCGTCCGCCATCAGGTTATGTGGCAATTTTTTTTAATTTGTGGAGAATTTATTAGATTATGCTTCGTGCTCCTGTCTAAAGCTGACTTTAATTGGTGATTTCAATATTGAAATTAACTCCTCTAACCAATCATCTACAAAACTAATGGAAATTGTAGAATGGTACGGGTTTTTAAATGCTGTTGATATACCTACGAGAGTTACTATAGAAACTGCTACTGCAATAGATTTATGCATAACAAACTGTGATCCCAATGAAATGTGTGCAAGACTGTATGGGCTGTTAGCGTGCCGCTCTCGATTGCAACGACAGTCTAGGTGGTCGCCTGATAAAAAATTGCAGTTATTGACTCCCAATTTGATCTGCGGTTAAATAGACGTGCCGGTATTGCTTAGATTCTTGACGTACTTATGCGGGATGGTACAGGCTTCTAACTCAAGCAAAGGTTTTTTGTTCTTGTTTCGTACCCTAGTGAAAAGGTGTCTCCATATCAGGGCCCAGTTACGTGCGTCGTAGTTAACAAAGTAATATCCTGCGAATCCGGGATTGACAATCACGGCTGTGTTTTCGTCGGATGAATCCTCGATCGTTGCTGTGCGGAAAATGTAAGAAAAAAAGCTGCGATTAATATTTGATCTGATGCACAATCATTCTACAAAGGACGTACCTTTCACAGTTCGCGGAAAAATATGCGTCTCCTGCACAACGTCATCTCGGCGTCCTTTTTAATAATTTTACAAAATAAAAACAAACTGTGCATTTTTGAAATGTGCTGATAAGATATAGACGAAAAAATGTGATCTCCGTTGTCTGCGCGAGCGTTCAATAGACCCTTCTGGGAACCCCATCAAGCAACACTGGCGGTTAAGAAAAAACAAATTTTTAAATTAATAATTTAAGGCTAGGTGGCGCAAGCTACCGCCCGATATAAAGAGAACAGCCAATATCCATCCATCCATCCATCCATTGGACACGAAGCGTGTGATTGGATCCGAGTCGAACCCGAGCGCTGACGGAGCACTGGTTTTCGATACGAGCTGAGCCGAGCTCACGCCGAACGCTGTGGCAGCCCTAGCGTCCAATACGTGATCGGAGTACGCTCCCGAACAATGGCTGATTCTGGATAGTTGGCGCAGTGGCTACGAGATGGCGCGTAGTTTTCAAAAGGGTCTATGAAGCGCCAAAAGCAAGACGAACCGACCGACCACCATTAAAAAGTCGAGCATGCATGAACCGCGGAACAGGGTGGCTACGAAGCTTCTATTTTCACCCATATCAGCAAGTTACTAACGTTTCGACATCGTTTTTTTCGTGTGCCCCATGATACTGGAAGAATATGCAGATAGCGGTCGTCTAAAGAAGCCATACTCCGTTCTACCTTACGGTGGACCGCAGATGACGCCGCGAGTCATTAAAGCCTATCCAATGTCGTGTGAGTGTCACGTGACCTTGGAGAGGTGCCCAGCCAAATGTGGGACGTGAAGCCACGTGACACGTTTACAGCCCTGGATTGACCGTGATGGCATTAGCTGTAGCGCCCGCTGTGGTCCATCATGAAACGGAGTGTAATTTCCGTGCAGAGCAGCGGGTAATAACGCGTAAAGGAAAGTTTTTGGTCTTGGTTTCCGAAAACTTTCCAGTAAATCTCAGCAGTATATAGTTCTTTAAAGAAACCTAAAATCGAAATGATCATGCGCTGGAATAATGACCTTTTTATGTGCACTTTAAAGTGCGTGATAATCTACCTTCTTCCGTGGTCATCCAATGAACTTTCTTCTTGGTCGGCGCAAAGTTATCTGGTATCTCTGATGCCCCAAGGAATGTGATTGGTATAGGAAATAGGCCTCTGAAAAACACAATACAAATTATATAAAATACTCTAAGCTGCGATTATGAACCATATGGTACTAAATACAAAAGATACGTTATTAATTAGGTAACCTACTTAAATATTTTGAATCTAGAAGGCTGTGAGCCTTCTTAGAATTAGTCACTTAGATTTGGGACATTGTGAAAATGGTCTTTGGATTATTAACTTCATATATTTGCAGGTCACAATCTGGAAACCACTGCCTCCGCGCATAGAAAGATATAGGACGCGAGTCACCAACCTAAATTCCGGTGAGATTTTGACCCAGGAAGTAGCGTTGCATCGTGGTCCCGTGCAAGAACCCTATACAGCGAGCAAATGTTTCGGAACACGTCTTGGGCGCATCGGGACGTAAGGTGAGGAAGGCCAATCAAAGGACAACACAGAGAACGCTCAGAGAACAGACTATGGCTGCTTCGTTTACATAGATGCGAGAGTAGCGCCTTAAATTGAAAGGGAAAACAATCACACGCTCCCAGTCCCCACGCTACTTCCCTTTTTACCCAAACAGGATCGTCATATATCGATTCAATCCGCTATGGCCCCATCCGTGTATCCGATGCTAATGGCTGGGTTTCCATGGATGAGATCGTCGAATCGAGCGGGGACCAATCACACGTACCCTATATTTCTGCCTCTTCTACTCATCTACTACCAATCAAAATAGTCGAATTCGATGCGCTGTGGTTGCATCCATGTAAACTCAGCCAATGACGAGCAGCCAAGCGCGGGCCGTCACTGATTGAGATAGAGGGGAAACCAAATCAGGTGCGAACCTTCGGCGGGTTAAACAAACATTCAAGGAGCCTGAAGTGCAGACCAACTTGGATGTCGTATGGAGTGGCAATATTTCAACTACATGTTGCACCGCCTTTCAATATTCACGCCAAACGCTGTCCTGAGCGCGAGAGGATCAGAAAGGCGGTGAGGGTCTTCATTTGTTGCCAGGGATCCTGGGTTCAATCCCACCCTCCCCGTTTCTATCTGGATGAGCATCGTACCGGCGTGCGGTCGTGGATCACTACTGTGCGTGGTGCACGTTAAAGACCCCAGGCTAGCGATTGTACCGCACTGGGTACATTGCTCCTCTACTGCTTAGAGACACGTCGCCCACTAAAGCAAGGGGGACTAACTTCCAACTGTATAAACGGACACACACAATTTTTTTTTTCATTTGTCCCTTTTTCTATTGCGAGCCATCTTGAATGAGAGAGGAAATCTTTATTGGGAAACAAATACCTCGTCCGGCCCTCGAGCGAGCTTCGAACCTTCGATGGCGCTCGGCGTCTCGTGGGCCTCGAGCGTGCACGCGCGGCAGAAGCACGACCGAAGGCAGCGAGCGCGTGCCGGAGGCATTCGAAAGACGCGCCTTGCCCCTCTCACGCTGTCAGCGAACACAGAAGACAAAACCCGCGCATCACGTCATCGTTAGTGAGCCTCCGATCCGCCCCATGCGGCAATGGCACGCTCAAGTTTGACGAGAGCCCACCCGAAGCTGCAGACGCACGCTTCTTGGCGTCGCCAACGTGCTAGCGCGTACGCGCCGCTCGTCGTAGACGCCGCAAGACGCGCTTACGGCGACGCCGACGCAAGGTACGAGGGGGCACTGGGGGATCCACTAGTGGTGACGTCAGCAGGAAAAAAGCGCGGGCCTCGTCTTTTTCAGTCAGCGACATCCGAAGAAACGCGGGGCGTGTCGAGTGCATCTTAATATCGGTCCGCAGCCAACGAGACTGCGGCTGATGAGAAGCCGAAGAGCGAAGCGTGAACATAAGGAGCCTTGCCCCGCCTTTCTTCAGTTGTCAGTGACCGTCGCACCATGCTTTCGCAGGAACGAAGCTACGCCTAGAAATCGCACCAGTGCACCATGCTCCGTTCACCTTTAAGCTGAGACTAGAAGCTCCGCCTTCACCGCGAGCTCGCTGGCTTCCGCAGTGCTTTGGCTGCCCGAGTCTGTGCGTTCACACTTGTGTTAGCAAGGGCGGAAAGCTGCGCTGAAACGGAGCTTGTTGATCTCATAGGGGTGAACGGAGATCATATAGGAAAGTGAGGAGAGGAGGCGAGAGGGGACGTCAGCAACGCCGAGCTCTGATTGGAACGATTAGTGGGTAGACCCAAAGTTAGCTGCCTTCTGTCTACACTGCACTCGTCGAACACGTTCGAATGCAGAAGCCAAACGCCGGACGCTGGCGTTCCGTCGTTCTAACGCGTTCGACGAGTGCATTGGAGACGAAGGCTGCCTGCGCCGCTTTTCCCGGCTCTTTCTACTAGCACCGTCCTTATTTATGCAAATGTAAGAGTGCTCGAATATGTTCTACGGAACACTTACTTTTTGCTGGATTGATACCTGGCCTGTCTCAGGGAGATGGTTTTATTCAGATAGTTCCGGTGAAAGGACAACTCGGGAAATCCATAGGTCTCCAGCCAAGATCTCGCGTGGTGAGCTATGTTCAGCCTCGGAGGACTCTGGTCAGCCTGGCAAGTAAAAATATGTAATGTACGACGTGTGAGAGTTAACGCGAGCATTAAAAATATGTAAAAGGGGGATTGTAGCGCTTCCATTTAATTAAACCACACTTCATTATGCTGTCCGATTCCCCCACACATTCATAAACAATTTTGCGCGTAATACTTGCCAGTCTCCATCGGTAAGTCTGGCTGCAGCGTGAAGTGCCATTGGCAACGTACGTGACCACAATCGTCGCTGTAATTAGCCGTTCACGATGGCCAAACGCTCACTATAACGTCTATAGTAGGATTATTTCTGCTGCCATCGACGGAAATAAAAGTGAAGTCGGGCTCTCAACAAGGACGGTGTTGATTTAGGAACGTGGTGACTATACTCCGCTCGCCCCTAAGCTGAGTCTGCGGTGGGAGTGCTCGCCCGACCAATCAGCCACCTCCCTTTGGTCACCTGACCCGGCTCTCTGCGCCTGGGGATGGGCAAGAGCGGGATGACGTGGCCAAAGAGAGACGCATATCTGGTTCAACTAGGACGCTTCCATCGAAGTCTCAGCTTAGGGGGACCGCACTTTTTACGCACCATCGAACTTGTCGCTAGCTGCTAATAATCTTGGTCGTGATGTCAGGGATAGGAACCGTAGGAGGGCGCCACCGAAACATTTCCTCCCCAATAGTCAAGGGAATCTTAAGAGACGCAGGGCATGGTTTATTATGTTCACGCCTCTTGCTTACTGATTAGTTCATCGGGAGCCGAGAGATATAAAACTAATCACTGCGGTGAGAACACTCGGAGCATGGTTCCTCTGCGGGTCCACCGAACCCACTGTGATTCACGCTTATGACCCGGTAGCGGGGTGGGACGGGGGTCGAGCTCTGAGGGGCTCCTCCCCGTTGGTTTTTCCCAGGATGTTCCTTTGGCCAGTCCCGTTTTTTTTGTTCCCAATTAGCTTTTTGTGATATTCGCACTTGATCCTAGGATGCAATTAATTTATTTCGAATTGGCTTTAAATCGGCTGTGCCCTCGAGGCGGTACCGATTGAGGCATTTTTCTTTTTCAATTGTTTTCACGAGCCTCGCTCTAGCAAATGATTAGTTCTTCGGTACTCTCACCGGCTAGAGCCCCAATTTTCTTTTCCAAATGATTAAATTGAAACTAAAGCTGCCACGGGCTCACGCGGGGTCACGCGGGCTCACGCGGGTCACGCGGGCTCACGCAGGCTCGCGGGCTCACGCGGGCTCACGCGGGCTCACGCGGTACTCTTGGACGACACGCGTTTCGGAATGATGAAGGTAGTGTGACGTCACGTACTTTGAAAAAGGTGGCAGCGATCGGAATGAGGGTGTCGCCGGAAGTCAAGTGGATTCCTTATCCCACCACCAAGAGTGACTTTTATTTTTTTTAATTTTTTATTTAGCGTTTTATTGGAATTAACTTTAGCAGACGAAGTTTCACTCCACCCGCTTGTCTGCGCTGTAAATTAGTTGTCATATTGCCGTATTAGTTGAATACGTATATTCTTGTAGTACAACGACAACGACAACTCAAGAGCAACAATCGATCGACCCCAGTAGGTGGTGTGTAAAGGGAGACCCCACTCTTCCAACGTAATATTGCATCACACGACTTCCCAAAGAACAGACAGGAGTTGGGCTGGTGGCTGGCTGAAATTCCCGCAGGGATTGTAATCCGTAACGTGAATGCAGCTTGGGAGCCAGTCGCAAATCAGAGCCAGTTCTTTGACTAGCTCGTGCCCCGCATTGGCCGTCGGCCCCTGCGGTAGCGGCGGACGCTGAATGAACAAAATCCGGCTCTCCTAGATCGGCGGAACAATGCCCGTGACCCGAGCCCACCCCGTGCGCCCGACCTGCATGCGCTTAGCTGGGAGCAACTCGTTTGTCTCGGAAAAATATATGTGCCACCTATGAAGAAAAGGCTTCAAATAACTCGCGGGTGAATCCCCTTTAACAGACGAGTATAGTCGTCAGCTGCTTGAAATCCGTGCTTGACGAAAACACCGTCCACCTCCGCTGGCAGCAAACTTGAGAACTTTGAAGCCCATCTCCGCTCTACAAATACCATCTTAGTACAAGCCTGTTCAAACTTTACCAAATAGGGTCTATGCTCTCCTCCGACACGAAAGGGTTGCAAAACGCTTCGCATTTCACCTTTGCCGAACTGCACCATAATTTCCCGCAATAGCATTCAATTTACGTTCAGGCATTTCCATATAGCTCGAGTTTTTCTCGAGCAGCGCGCCGTTCCTCCTGCTTTCGCTTCTGCAGTTCACTCCAACACTCAGAAATTTCCTCGCCTGATGAGCCACACGTTTCGATGGCCGCGATTATCTGGGGCTTCCTCACGGCCTCAGTAACTTTAACCGAGATCTTCCTCCAACATCCTAAAATCGGGTTTCACCATCGCCGCGACATTCATCGTGCCAATTTCCCGACACTACCAGAAAATACTGCTGCATTTCTCCCGTGCCTGTCATCCATTAGTGACATTCACGAAATGTCTTAAAATTTTAACCTTAGCCATACAACTGCCAGTTTGATTGTTTGTCATGCTCTTTAGCTCGTGCGAGAAACCCTTGAGTCTGATTACGAGTACATCTCTCATTAGCAATTAATTGAAACATGAAAAAAAAAACTTGTATAATTAAAGAATTGTATCTAAAATCAGCTTAAAACAAACGGGGTCAAATAAAAGGACAGACACGATAGGCGGAGCTATATAACGTTATCACTTCTAGTCACATCGACATGTCCGCAACAACTTTATGCGCCGTCGCCAGTTAGAGGATCGAACTTGTATTCACCTCGTAGCATTATCATTATCTGTTTGCTCTTATGTGCAATTATGTTTAAGATTTTATATTGTTTTTTTTGTTTTATTTTTGTGCAAGTGCCCTAAAGGTAAGGCCGTTGTGGTTCTTTCAGCACTGCGGGATAAAAACATCGTTAGAAATCAAAAGCGCAAACACCAAGGAAAATAAGAGGGGACAGAAACAGAGTGCTTACTCCAACTGCGTGTTTAATGCTTCCCCGAGGAAGACATAAAAGAAGAAAAAACTTGATATGTGAAGGTAGGAAAGAGGAGGGAAATTAATGTCATAGATTACAGATGCATTAACGAAATTAAGTGTGACTTTAACTTTTACACTAGCAAAGGTAAAGAAAAAAGAAAGAAAGAGAGCGCGATAAAAAACAAAATTTAGAAGTATAAAAAAAAAAAGATCGAGGTACACCTAAGCATTCCGTATGAGTTGTGAATGCGAAAGCATGCAAAGCCTCTCGTCCGCTCCCTTTTTCGTCTGCTGCGTACTTTTCGTTGCCGGTCAGCGCGCGTGCTCCCTGGTGACCTTGAACTACAGTGGCTTAAAGGGGTAGTGTAACGAGGAAACCGGAAGCTGGCACAGCGTTGGAAGACGGCGCCGGTGGCGCTGGCGCTGCAGCACCGTCGTTCCGGCTATGGCTCCGGCTTGGCCGCTTGGCCAGCTTGGCTCCGGCCAGCTCCGAGCCGGTGCGCGCCGGACTTCACTGTCGTCTGCTAGTTTCACATTTTTATTCACCTGCGAACACAAATCATGTCGTGGGAAGTTCATGGAAACAAATTGCGCTGTGAAGTGTTGTGCACAGTTATAAAGTGTGCTAGGTGCGGTCTATCTGCCTGCCGGTGGAGGCCCACGAACGGTGCTGCGGATCGAAGCGCCAACCACGTCTTCAAGGAGCGGCCGTTCCCGATGCAGGTGGAGGCTACGCGGTAACTACACTACCTCTTTAAGCCACTGTACTTGAACGCTCCGCGTTAAGAGGCCGCTGATGGACGACGCAGCGCCATGGGGTGAGCGGTCGTGGAAACTGACGAGCGCAGCGGCCCGTCGACGCGCACCAGCCAATGGAACCAAAGGAAACTGGGTGCCGTTTTCGCGCGCTTCAAACTGATGGCGTCAGCTCGCTCCATGAGACAGTTAATGCTTTCGCATTAAAGAGCAGCCCAAGTCAAATATGAAGTTAAAAAACATTAAAGCGACCCGGGTTAAGAAGAAAAAGGTTGAGATAACGCATCTCTTTCTCAGACAACGCTATTGATGGTGTGCTTATGCAAGCTTTCCCTTGAGACAAAATGGGTTTTGCCTCATAAGAATTCTCTGGATCTCTCTTTATGGTAACGCTTGAGGACTTTGGTCTGTTGGGATATAGGTGCCCCGATGGTGATGATTTACGAGAAACGCGATGCTCTCGAAGTCTCACATTCACACTGCGAACAGATTGCCCAACGCACACTTTCCCACTTCTGAACGGGATCTCATACGCTACGTTGGCTTTGCAGATGACGTACTTATGTCTATAATTGACAGTGCATTGTTTGTTATTCTCATTTAGCGAATTAATCTTGAGACACCTTCTTAAAGTTTTTTCGGTGCTGATAATTATACCAATACTTCGTACTTTGAGGCTATGCGTTTTCAAGTTGTGAGTATGTTGTGGATGTAGGGTAGCACAACCGGCCGCGTTTTCTTCTCGCAATTTTGTTTTCCTCTTTCATTGGGAGTTGTCAGGCATTCTGCTACATCAAACAACAATGAATTAGTGTATAAGGAATGCTGCAGTCTTTGCACTTGTGCTTCGAAACTACACTTGGCCGTGTGTTCACAAGAGATCTAGAGAACTCTATGAGGCAAAACCATTTTGTCTCAAAGGGAAGCTTGCATAAGCACACCATCAATAGCGTTGTCTGAGAAAGAGATGGGTTATCTCAACGGGTCGCTTAAATGTTTTCTAACTTCATAGTTGACCCGGGTTGCTTTTGTTTATACTTTTAAATTTTGTTTTTTATTGCGCTCTTTCTCTCTTTTTTTTCTTTTTCTTTGCTAGTGTAAAGGGGTGAAGTCACATTTAATTTAAATCTTTTCAATGCATTTATACTTTTTATAACATTAATTTTCCTACTCTTTCTGCCTTCGCATGTTCAGTTTCTTCTTTTATGTCTTCCTCGGTCTCACTACAGTACTGTCCCCTGTTTGTTTTTCTGGTGTTTGCGCTTTTAATTTTTAACAATGTATAGCCGACTAGCCCAACAATTAATTTGGAATCAAAACAACAATTATTATTAGTAATATTATTCTTATAACTAATATTATGCTTATATATAACATAGCGGGAACATTGCGTCTACATACGTCATTCAATGCCTTGAAGAAGTCGTCTTCTCTTAGAGTTGAAAACTGGGCCCGCTGTACTAGAAGCTGCACAGAGAGAAGATGCTCGTCACAGGAAATTAGTGATCGTCTAGATAACAGCACAACAACAATTTAAGTTCATATTTAGGCAATAATTTATGCGAAATAAATCTGATCGAAACGGGAAATATGAGATCACAAAAGGTACCTTGATTGCCAAATGAAATTCGTCCCCCATCAGCCTATGAAACATCTTCATTAGGTCGGGCGCCTGTGAAAAACGCATCATTATTGCCAGTAAGTTATAAGTCGATGCTTTTAAAATGTGCCATTTATTAAGTACGTTACTAATCAATTTTCCGGGTCAGTTAAAGTATTTCTCAATAGAGTTTCTTCTCTTCGACAGGTATTGTTCGATCTCGAAGGACACAACATAAGGCGTGCACCTTAGATTTTTTTACGCAGTCATATTGACAAAACTATAAAAGAAGACTGCACACAAGCAACGCATGAAGTTCCTTTGTCGTGGCGTAATTTCGGAAATTCAAGTTGTCTATTTCTTTCAATTTCTTTTTCTCAAGAATTGCGGACAAAGTCGTGGAAATCACGACGGTTTTCGTAGTCACGGGAATCGCCCGAAGATGGAAATAGACGAATGCAAGTTCTTGATAGGACACGAGAACTATGAGAGTACTCGGTCTGGGATCATTTACGGTCACCGCCTTGACTGACTTTTGGGTTCGGGCTTTTGTCCAATCACTGTAAGTAGCCAAATTTTACCAATATCCGCCACTCAAAACGCGCCTTGTGCCTGGCAGTCTTAGAAATGGCCGTGGGTCTGATTTCGTGCAGAGCACTCACATAACCAATCTATGAAATTTCTGAAGGGTAGTGAAGAAAAAAAGCCGAAAGTATGCTTCGACCCTAATATGAAGTCTGCGCGTGGCACAGACGGCGATCGAAGCTTTCTGCACAATCATGCTTCGAGCAATGCGGTACGAAGAAAGTGCGCGCCATATCGCTACAAACAAATCTGAAGTGGTCGCAGAAACAATGCGGCAATACGCTAGGCGGCTGCTAGCGTCGGCGTTGTTTGTCACACAGCGATTGTTTGTGGTGATGATGATGATATTGAAATATCGGGAGGATCAGAGAGCCTCAAGTAAGAGTGCGTTTAACTCAAACCATGGAGAGCGTTTGCAATTTAATAGTGGTGTTAGAGATGGCGGATATTACACTTTTTCGCGTTTAAAATATGCTTATCCTTTCGAAACAAAAATGGTGTCTATAGAGCAGTGTTGTTTCATTCTTCGCGTAAAATCTTCAAGTATCTACAGGGCTGTTTATAGCCGGACTTACGTTGAAAAACCACCCGTAGCCCACAGACCCACAGCAAAAGTTTGCAATTTAATGGCGCCTATAAACACAGTACCTCGATCTAGCAGTTGAACACACTCTTACCTGAGGCTCTCTAAAGAGGATATCAGACCGTGGCGCACCAAGCGGCAAACTTTAGAACTACACGGACGGGGACAACGAATAACAATGACTCAGCGCTCGGCTGATGCTTCCGCCGCCGCATCAGTGTTTGGCTGGAGTTCGTGTTCTCCGGTCGCCCGACGAGGAGGAGGGGCTGCTTTCTTACCACTACGGCCTGCATGAACAATGCAGCATGCACGGTGCATAATTTCCAGCTCAGCACAAAAGTCGAAGTGGGTCAAGCTTGCATTTTCTGACAACTGCTTTCGGAGAGATCCGTTTTTTTATTTTTATAGCAATAAACGTGACGTCGTTTATCTTCAGTATTTTTACGTTACACTGTGCCCCACGCTTTATTGAAGACGATAACGTATAGAATAAACTCCACAGGCCTTGTGTTGAATAAACACCGAGGTTTAGGGACAACAAGCGGGTCAGAGCGCCCCCTTAGTTCAAAGATTCTAGGCCAAAGATACGAAATATCGAGAGTAAAATGTAAGAAGCCCGATGCGGCCTTGCCGACTCACTCACTCCTAACCGCACGTTTTTATCTATGTCCCTTGTTACATTCGCACGTTGATAGTGTTTTGCCATTCACTTTCAAGATTCGTGACGACTTACCCTGCCGTCCAAAGAAAACTGGAGCATATTCAAGAGGCTGAAGTTGTTCTTTTCAGGAATGATTGTTGGTCGCTCGTTTTCCTCCGTCTTGTAGCTGGCCATCCTCGCTTCTAAAATATTTTTCTGCGGGCGCTAAAAGATGTTATTACATTCTGGTGCTTACTCAATACAAACAACGGACTAACTTTGAGACTAGCGTATTGTCTGCTCTATAAATCGCACGTTTGTGTAAGTTGCAGAACCATTTGCACGGTCCGCGCATCAAAAGCTCTACTGATCAGCCTGCGTACGAGGGGCGTTCATAAAGTTCGTATCATTGGCACGAAGGGATAGAGATTCAGCAATCAAACTCGAGTAGGAGTTGAGGCTTTCTCTCCTTGTTCGCCACCAAAAGTTACCCACTTTTTCCAGCGATGGACCACATGCCGGAGACCGTTGTTATAGAACTCCTCGTTTTGAGTGTTGAGGAATCGCTCCACTTCAGCAATCACTTGGTCGTCGTCCTTGAAATGCTTTCCTCTTATTTGGCCACACCGGAAGCGTCTGCGCCGTTTAACCAAAGTGTCATAAACTGGGGCGTTGTCCCCGAACAACGCTCCCAGGCTGGAATGAATATCCTTGGCATTGCTTCCCTTCAAATGGAAAAGAACTGATCACTGCATGTCCTTGGCACCGACGGGCGGAGCCATTTTTGTTTCGACTCCCTAGCGGCGTTCCGAGCTACTATAACATGCGATGTTTATACTGTGCGGAAACTAGAGGGACGCGCGCTCATGTTGATGCCTGTTTTGTTCCGTTTTGTTTAATTTTTTGTGCCGATAATACGAACTTTTTGAACGCCCCTCGTTTGTGTATTAGATCGGGATTCATTCCCAAGTGAAATTCAATATCCTCAAAAAAAAAAAAGGCCCCTCCCAAAAAATATATGTAACTTTTTTTCGAGGATTTTATGATCGCGGCGAGCTGATAATTTGTTTTAAAATTGCGTTTGCGTTCGTTATAATTGGCATTGTTTAAAAGGTCGCGTGTTTAAGAATTCCGCCTAATATGATGCAATACATCTTAATGGCGTTTTTAGCGAGCAGTACTTTCTATCGTAATGATATGCAAAGTGACACGTGGAAAAGGAATATACCGATCTCACGGCTAGCCAGTTTAAATACGCCACCGCTGCCGCCATGCATCATGGGAATTGTAGCCTTTCTGCACGAACGATAACCCCGATTAGTGCCACTAAATAAGCTACGCTTCAGAGTAACGGCACTTGGCCATATTGTGTCTTAAAATCAGGGCTGTCAGGTATCTGAAGCTTTATCTGAAATCACAAGAAACACTTTTAGGCCCTTCACAAATGTTTTAACAGTTCGCGACAAAGAAAAACAATATTACATGACCTTCCTAACACCGAATCTAATGCTCAGGAAGTCGCAGTTTTGAATCATGACGATCGGCAGTGGCGTCTGCTCTGCATACGAGCCAAAATGGCGGCGCCCACAACAACAGAGAGTTTGAGCAGATCGTTCCGATGACTCCGATAACGATACCCGATACCTGCCTCCGCCTTTGCGCTTACATACATAGTTTCGTTATCGGGGTATCGGAGGTATCGGAACGATCTACTAAAACTCTCTAATGACAGGGAACGGAGTGCCGACATGAGTAATATAGTAAACGTAAAGAGAGGACACTGAAGCCGATTCGCGGCCCAGATAGTGCGTTTAATGCCCTCCGCTACGTGGCGCTTTTCTGTAATTTGGTTAAAATTAATTAGAGCTATCTCTCCAAGCCGTATTTATTTTTTAAATTGTTATGCTTTAGAATTATTTAAAGTACTTAAAACAACTAAATAGTGTAAATAAAATACGTCACAAAAACCACGTGATGAATGGCGCCTGCCATGGCCTGCCTGCCTGCACGCCGTCGCCTCTGCATCATTCTGCATGACCTCTGCCCGTCCGTGCCGTGCGTGTCGTCCGTCTGTGCTTTCTGCTGCATCATATTCGGTCGACTTTGCATCAATCAAGGTGACGCATGACCGCCCGCGTGCTTGCATGCTCGGCGGGAACTTGTGGAGCCGATCGGTTTGAGTTCGTGCTGTTGTTTCCGCCGGGCTGTCGGGCTGCACTTGATTGTGTGGGCATCTTGATTTTCGATGAGATTGTTTTAAAAGAGAACTTAACTCACGACCTTGTACGCAACATTGTCCATGGATTTACAGATGACGGTGTTGAACGTATATCTAGCATTGCAGATAGAGCCTTAGTTGTTGTGCTTTCTGGAATTTTCAGGAGGTGAAGTGGGCTTAGCCCCTTGCACACACTGTTGGGCAGGCACGTAGCCAGGATTTTGTTTCGGGGGGGGGGGGGAGGGTGCTTATGACAAAATTCTGTATGAGGGGTAGAGGAGGTCCCAGCAAAATGGAAGATCTCGAGGGGGGGGGGGCGGGGGGCCCCATAGTCGGGCCCCACCCCCCACCCCTGGCTACGTGCCTGCTGTTTTGCACACTCCAACAACGTCTTCTGTTAAACGCAGTATCCTCAGTTCTCTCATTCGGGAGCTAAAGACTGTTGGCTTCACAGTAAAGGCTGTGGTCTCTGATTAGGGGCTTCAAACGTAAGCTTGGCCAACCAACGGTGTGTGTGTTGATAAGCCATTTTTTGAAGTTGACAACGAATATGTTTACTTTATCTTTGATGTTCCGCACCTCCCCAAAACAACCAAAAGCAATCTCCAAGCATAGAAACTTTGCATTGGAAATGAGGTCATTGAGTCGTCCCATATTGTTGAACTTTATCGTTCTACCCGTGAGATGAGCTTGCAATTGGCTCCGAAACTTACTGAGAGACATTTTTCAACAACCTTTCAGTAACATGGAAGTAAATCGTGCCGCACAGGTACTGAGTGCCTCACTCTTTCTTGCAATCATATTTCTTGTTTATGCCAAGGAGCGTCCTGAGGCAGCCATGGCTACAGCCTATTTCTGTGATAGGATGTACATACTTTTTGATTGTCTGAATAGCTCACATTTCAAGAAGACAGGGCAGAAGTTGCGTCATGCCATTCTGAAGGGAGAATCTGAAATACTCGATTTCCTTCACCAGCAACTCGGATGGATTTCAGCATGGCAGTTCCAAAGTAGGAGACAGCCACAAGCCATCATAGGGTGGCAAGTTACTATAAAAGTGTCCTCATGCTCTGAAATGAGCTTTCAAACAGCCATGACTTTAAGTTCTTACACGACGCCTGCAGCAAGACCCACTTGAAAAACCTTTTCGAGCTATATACGACAAATGCTGGGCTGGAACACACACCCGAAACTGCATCAGTTCACCGGACTAAAAAACATAGTGATAAAGAAACTGTTCCAACTGTCGAACAATGGAAACGTAGAGGATGACAAGGCGGACCTCTTCAAGGAGCTGCCAATACCTTCGCATTATGGAAGTTCAATTTCAGACAATGTGGAATGTCTTCCAATTGAAAACTTCCCGCCATTAGAGGATATTTCTGAGCTGGCATCAGACATTAGGTCTAACGTAATTGATGAATCGTCCACTTATTGCGTGTGGGGCTATTTGATCAAGCTTGTGCTTGAACAGACTACCCACAGCTGTGGCTGTTCTCAGCTGCTACGGGATGAATCTGATAACTTGACCAGGCCTTACCAGTACTTTCTTGTGCTTGAAGCATACCACGTGCCAGGAAAACTCTTCGGGAACTTAGTAGTACCATCACAGGCTGCCTTTATTTCATTCAGCAACTAGAAAATCACTTTCTTCCAATAATAGAGAGTGTGGCACATGTTCAAGGAGTCTATGCCGCCTTGTATTGCACACTTTGAGGTCTGGGTGGTTTTAGCCTTTGCTCAGAGGAATGCCACAAACGGTTTTTAAAATTTTTTTGCAGAATACGGGCTTTAATTGGCATGTTCGATTACTTAACCGGAATTGGGACAAAGTTCGGTTGCACTCTTCAGTGGCTGGTAAGCAACTAAACAGGTTTAACTGTTAATAGTGTAATAACGGAGGCGGTTGCCAAACCAAAAATAGAAGGCGCTTATTAATTGGGTAGTGCTGCTTGCACTCCAAACATGTGTTTCCCCTTTTTCCAGCAAATGTGTATCACGGCTCACGAACAAAAATATTTATTCACTTTCTACAGAATTTCTATAGAAAATAGTGTATAGAGGGTAAAAATATTCGAAAGAAAATGTATGCACTTGTATCCACTGTCCATAGTTTTTTAGCCGCTTTTTCTAAAGCCATTCTTCTTTCCTGAACAATTTCGAGGAATGTTTAGGGACGTTGAATCTTGTCAGATTTCAAATACAGCTTTCATTGTTTGGTAATAGCTTGCCCGCAGTGAGTTTGAGGCTATGCAAATTAGCGATTTTTATATTAACCGGAAATTGGGAATTTGTACTATCCAGTGTGTGCTTCGCACTCTTATGACTGGTAATGATAGCGATGTGTTATATATTTCTGTACTTACTTCCCGTGCCCGAGTCGGCGTGAAAGTGAATGGATCATTCAGCGTGTTCCCTGTGGAAAGATTTTGTTAACTTGGTTCTGCTAACAATCTATTACGAAGTGTACAATATGCCGAACTGCTTCATATTAATTTATTTTTGTGAGTATCAGTTTCGTATAAAACATACAGAGCTTCTGAAGTAAATCATGTATACATGAATGTGGTCCAATAAAATGTTTTCGAACCACTTACTGTTGTTGACCCCAAAATGCTCCACCAGCCAGGAATCTGTGGCGATTGTGTAACTTCGATGTTTTACAATAGAAAAAGAACAAGAAATGCACCTCTGTTTTGTAAAGTAAATTGAAATATTGTGTGACACATTTTGCACGGATTCTATCGTAAAATTTAAAATAAAACTGCGTCAATATTAGAAAAAAAAAAAACAGCGGCTTCGGGAGTCGAGGAGCTCCCGAGAGCCGAGCGAGGAGCGAGGCGGGAAGGAAAGAGAAAGGAAAGGGTACCGGCGAACCGGAGCAAGAACGCCCAAACCGAAACCGAAACTAACTTGACCGGAACCGGAATCGGATTATGCTTCATGCCGCCCGCTAGGAGCGCTACCTGTCACTCGTCTATCTGGGCCGCTGGGGCCTATGGCAGTGTCCGCTCTTTACCTTGTGCATATTACTTCATGGTGCCGATACCAACGTTACTAGAACCACTCAGTTGGGAAACTGCCATAAAGACTGCTCTGAAAAAGTGGCACCGATCCGTCCACGAGAACCGAGCTAATGGCGATCACAACGCCGCCATTTCTCCCGCAGCGGCCAGTCGAGGAACTGCACGTGACTTCCTTTTGATTGTAATCGGCCATTTAGGGGCCAGAACAGATACTGTGGAAAGGGCTTCGAGGTACCGCCCCTTCTCCCAGGCGGACGCGCCGCCGATTACTACCAGGTTAATATGCGCCTAGCTCGGGACGCGCTACCTGAAATCACCGCTGAGGCACGGTTGCATAAAAACAATATTAATTGTACTGCAAAACTTGCAGACTAAAGATTTTAAAAAACAACACGCGCCCCCTGTTTTGTACTAATCTCCAAAAACATTACTACAAAAAGAGTTTTTTTCGTTGGTTTTTACGCAAGAAACATGCTTTCTAAAAGCTCAAGGCGACCACAGTTAAGACAAATGATACAGAGTGGCGCTATTGTCGCATTTAGCTCGGTCTCGGTGGACGCCAGCGGCCCAGGTTTCAACGGTGAGTTTCCCAACTGAGAGTTCTAGTAACGTTGGCCGATACTCTAGCGCAGCTCATTTAGTGACTCTAACCCCGATGAGGGATTGCGCGGGCAGAGCACGAGGCGGCACGAGCTGTCTCGTGAACTAAAGCCTGCCTCACATGAACTATACAGTTATGGCTGCGCCACAGATGCCTGGAACGCTTAGTGAGAGAAGAAAAAAATATTGGGGTGTGTGTATGTTTATACAGCCTAGAACTTGGTCTGCCCAAACGGGCGACAAATCTCCCAGCTGTAGATGAGAAATTTAGCCAGTGCAGTACAACCGCTAGCCTGGGATCTTTAACGTGCATCACGCAGTAGTGATACACGACCGCACGCCGGTACGATGCTCATCCAGATCGAAACGGGCAGGGGAGGGATTGAACCCAGGATCCTGGGTTCTGTAGCGCGAGCTTTCACTCAACGTGCTCTGAGCTTAAGCCTGGTTCACATGCAGCGGTTTTGGCCCCAGAGCGGCGCGATTTCTGCCATCGCGGCGCTCTGGCCAGCACCAGCGGTTGAGCGGCACGAGCGCCGCGACGGCAGAAATCGCGCCGCTCTATAGGCCAAAACCGCTGCATGTGAAACCCGCTTTAGTGAGGTCGGTCTATAGCCCTGTTGGTATATTACCCAAGCATCAAGGATAATGTAGGGATAGGTGTTCCACGCGCCGCACGTGCTGGCGTCAGCAGTAGTAACTTTTCTAAAGCGAATACCTAAAACATATGGCATCTTGCACGCGCGTTCGTCAACGCTTTATTTTGGTTATTTACTTCAGCACTTTTATACGGGGAAGGCGTGTGTGGCACGTGGAACACCAATCCCTGCATTCTCCTTGATGCCTTGGGTAAAAAAGCAATAGGTCTATTTCTAGTGCGTAAAGATGTCTCTTCGAAGTTGTTCTTTTGTTTGCATCCGTTTTTCTGAAATGGCGTGCGCATGCAATCTGACCGTGAAATGTCTCCGCGCCTTCTGAATTCTCCGTATCACAATAACTTGTCGAGCTGTGGAGGCTACGGCCTCCGCGACTCAATTATAGAGCATCGGAGCGAAGCACGGCACACCAGGTCACGGTAGCGTGACGAGGCCTCCTTGGACGGGCCGTGGCCTCGGAGTGCTTTCACGTGCCTTGCTCCGACGCTCTTATTGGCCGCGGGGCCGGCCTCACGATTCGCCAGGTTATCGCCAAACCGTGGCGTCACGAGGGCACCGGCACCCGCTCGACGCCCCCCCCCCCCCCTTGCCTCGCGTGACCACTGGGACTCCCTCCGCCTGCGGCCCGCTGCGCCTCCCCGCTCTCGTGGCCCGTCGCACACCCCTGAGCCTGCATCGGGACCGCCCCCCCCTTTGACGCCACTGCGCCAAACCATTTATCGTGAGTAGCGCCATCTAGTGAGCGTCAGGTTCTGCGGCCAGGGTGAGTGGTTAGAAACGGCGAAAGTGCTCTTCGGGGCGCCGCTCCCGAGTTGCACGTGGTAGCATGGGTGCTCCAAAGTGCTGGGCATCCGACTTAGGGCGCGTCTTGTGTTCTTGTGCGCCGCGGATGGTGTTTTTCAACTCATTGGGAACGTTTCTTGCCCTGCATTATGGCATCCGCCAGTGCGGTGATGCCGAGAAGAACGGCACTGAACGCGTCACCGATAGAAATCGGAGGTGAGCACTCAAGATATTGTATCAGTTTACATCAGTTGAATTTTGCTTCAGCTTTTCTTTTTTTTTTTTAGATTTAGTACACCGAGAATGTTTTTGGTGTTCTGTGTCGTCCGGAACATTGAAATATAATGTGAAACAGGACGCGCGAAATGAGAGCACTTCAGGGACCGATTGAAGGCAGGTCCCTCCGGTTACAGACGTTTGTAAAAGTTTTAATTGAGGATCTCATGTCGACGAGCGTGTCCTTTGTCTAGAACTGAAAACAGCAAAGTCGAAATAGGCCCATTGCCGGAGCGAGTCGATTAACGACTCAACGATTCGAGATCAATGCATGAATGTTTCAGCAATACAAATTGAAGCTTTCTTTATATAGCTACGTTACGGGACTCATTTCTCAAATAATAACCCAGTCGCGTTGTGACGGTGAACGTAAGTTAACGACTCTGTGCTATGGCGCGGGAGATCGCAATTAAGAAAAAAACGATAGAACTAACTTTTCGACAATTTCCAGCCATGCCCGGCGGCGGAAATGAGCCTTCAACTAAGCGTTGTAAATGATAAAATCGAACCAATGTTACCACTAGAAGCTATCAGAATTTAAATGAATCAAGCTAGTTAAAGTTACAAGCTGAAGCAGTGATTCTCACGAGAAAACTTTCAACCACCTTGCGAGCGCGGCCCATGTTCATTGACGGTACAGCGGTAAGTTCAATGCGCGCTCTATTCACGAAATGTTCCTAGCACACTCGAGTTGATGGCGTCGGGGAAATGTATTTTCTGTTTAGGGACGTAACCTAATGCCACTGGAGGTTTTGGTTATTTGGAAAGCGATTTAATTTGAAAACATTGCAGCCGCAGTTGCTTTGTCGAATCCCGTGCGCAATACAGATGTCCTCCGAAAATATTCTGCTCTTTCGGGTAGTTATTCGTGCAGCCAATTACCAAACAGTAATGATCCAGACGACTAGGGGATGGTCGTCATAGATTCCGCTAGCTGTTATTACATCTGTAAAGAAAAATTGATAGAGAAAACCGCGAATTAAACAACGGAACTTGGAGAAACACAGGCGTCCACGGCGTTCATCCGGGTCTTTCGCTCGTTCCTAACCACTCAGTAAGGAGGAAAACGCTAGCAGATGTTTCCCCTTTCATCTCGTACCCTCTTTCACTACTACATACAGTACACAGCCCCCGTTCCAGCGCAGTGGAGAAGGGAGAAGAGGGAGTGTTCGCGGTCTGCTTACCCCTCTTAACCTAAACACACACTCCGCACTGCGCTGCACCATTGGTGGTGCGCGCTACGATGTCCAGCCAATAGCTGCGCTCCGTTAATGGACGCTCCCACGATCAACAAACTCATCTCGAATGACCCGAAATGTGTGAGGTTCTTGCCATCCTTTTCGCCATCACTTCGTGGAAACGTCAGGTTGGCACGCGCAATGTTCAAAAAAACATTCTCTGTAGAGACTGTAAAAATAAATAAAAGCTGCTTTTCTGCTTCTAGCTTGCGGCTGATAAGAAAGGCGAAGGAAGGGTCACGCTGCGGGGAGAGTAAACTCGCCCCGTCCTGCGTGCCACTCATTTCCTTGTCCTCGTTTTTTTTTTTGTGCGTTTATTCCCATTATGGGTGTCGGCATAGTGACCCACTCCATGCTCGACTTGCGTTGTCAGTGACGGGTCCCACGCCCCAAGGACACAAATCATAGATATATGCGCCATAAAGCAGTGCTTACAGATTTTTTTGTTCCGAACAGCTTGGAGGACACCAAGGACGCAAGGTAGTATGTCGGGGCCTCCTGTATCCAGATAGCAGACCACCAGAAATTGGTGGCAAGGTTCCCAAGCCACTGAATAGAGATGAAGAGAGCCGTCATTAGCACCCACCTCAATCTCTGCTTTTTAACAAAAAATATAAATAAATAAGTAAAGAACTCGGGCGTCTACTTTCCCGCAAAGCGCTTGTGAATCTGCGCTGCAGCAGTGAGCATGGTAAAGCGTCGTGCTCAGTGCCACAACGCGGACTGTTTTTTTTTTTTCTGGCGAAAATAAGCTTTTCCGTTTGTCTGGAAGATTTGCGTACACTCTTACCCTGAGCGTAAAGAATAAGGAGGCCAGAACGACCTTGTCTTGTCAGTCTCGCCCTAGCTCTTTCCCGAGCATTCTAGGTCGAATATTCGAGATGACAAACATAGTAGATAGAGAGCCAAGCGCCGTATTGCCGATTCATTCCCTCATTCTTTCTGGTGGTAGCCAGCTGTTACGCCGACGTACCGTAGCCTGCTGCTGCCGCCGTCGACGCTCGCTGCTGCTTTCTCAACGTGTATTCTGTTTTTCGTTTCTGGCACAGGTTCACTCCCACTAAACATTTAGTTCATTTCGTTTTCTTCTGCCTCATCGCCTGTCCTTCCTGTCATTTCTGGCGGAGTTGTGTTGTAATGCAGCCCATGAAGCGTACCCCTCCGAGGCGTCCCGGCGCAAGCCCAGTCCCCGGCTCAAGACAACCGTCCGTGGAAACGACCGAGGCCCGAGGAAGCCGCCGTGTTCAAGGTTTGTCCCCGGAATTCGGTCTACTGTTGGAGAAGACCCACCAATCGACGGAGCCGACGATGAGCAACCGATTTTCGCAGACCCCTGTCGCCTCCCTCGTCGTTTACCTGCCCGTCGCCCCTCGAACTCGGACGAACTTCCAGCGCGAGATTTAAGAAGACGTTGACGACTGATTGCAGCAATACGAACGGGTGGCACTCCAAAACCAATGGACACCCGCAAAACGTCTCCGGAACGTATATTTCACCCACGAGGGAATCGCGCGACGCTGGTTCTAAAATCGTGAAGCGTCGCTCACCAACTGGCAGCTCCTGAAGGCAGAGCTGCGTCGAAGCTTCCTACCCAGCAACGACGAGAACGTGCCGAAGAGCAACTACAGTGGAGAGCTCAAGGACCGAACAAAAGCGTGGTGAGCTTTGTCGAGGACGCTCTTTGGCTATTCAACCGCGCGGATCACGAAACCACGGAAGAAAATAAACTAAGAATTCTTATGCTTGGCGTCAAAGAAACGATTTTTAGAGGCCTTGTACGCTATCCACTGTCGACCGTCGAACATTTCGTGACGGAGGCCACGAATATCAAACGTGCTGTCCAGACACGAGCCTCCCGCTACCAGCGACTGAATGGCGTCTATCGCATCCTCCTCGTCAAGCTGCCACCTGGGCTCCACTACGTCGTACATACGCGAGATCATCCAGGAAGTTGTCCGAGAGGAGCTCCGAAAGCTACTCCCCGCTGCTGAGCGCCCGGCGTCGCTGTCAGTCGCCGAGATCGTACTCCACGAGGTACAGCCCACCTTCCAGCCTGAAACTCCCTCGATGTGCCAGCGTCCGAGGAACCGACGCTGTGCTACGCCGCAATGGTCCGACGACCGCCGCCAGCAACCCTCCAGTACCAGCACCCGGCGCCCACTCAACGGGAAGCCCTACGCCGCATCACGCTCTGCGCACTAGGAACAAGCTCCTCCGTACGTCTGAGCCGAACCCCAACGCCAAGGAAGACGGACGCGGGGCGCACGGCTGACCGCCGCCCGCTGTCTAGCCACTGCGGGAAGCCGACCACGTCTACCATTTTTACCCGTACCGGTAGCTGGAGCTACGCGGCTTCCACCCCGACGACTTGCGCCCACGCTATGGTGAGCGACCTCGGGAGATTGATGGCAACCTACGACGTCCACCCTCCCCAATGCCTGCGCATCGACGTGGGTCCCTGCCGTGCTCACCACGACATCCAGCTTTGCTGATGCATAGATGCATAAGCCCCGCCGTGAAAGCCTGTCGCCCCTCACCAATCGTCGGGGAAACTAAGCGCGGCAACCTCTGGAGGTGGAGTTGCTGAGGACGACCGTCGGAAACGCCCTCCAAGCACGGCGGAGGGCCTTCACTCTAGCGACGACCAGCATCGGAATAACGATTCCGCAACGGTGCTCAACAACCTCAGCGTTGTCATCGACGGCCACGACGTGTCGGAACCTGTGGACACCGGAGCAGATTACTGCGTTTTGGATGGGAAGCTCTCTCGCCGCCTTAGCAAAGCCACGATGCCTTGGAACGGCCCGCAAATACGCACCGCCAGAGGACACGTCATCACACCCGCTGGGAGGTGCACTGCTCGCGTTGAAATCCACGGGGAGACCTGTCCAGTCAAGTTCTTCGTGCTTCAGGACTGTGCGAGAGACGTCATCCTAGGTATGGACTTCCGGTGTGAATACGGTGACATGATCGACCTTGGAGTGATCAGGTTGACGCTGCAAAAGCCCGTCCAACCCCCGGAGGGATCCAAAACGAGGCCAGCCGCCGTTCGAGCTATTGCGGACGTCGTGTACCTGCCGCCGCGGTCGAATGTCCTTGTGCCAGTCGTGACCAATGCCGTCGCCTACGGGAAAGTTGTTCTGGAAGACAACGTCCAACTGTTTCTCGGAAGAAGAATGGGTCTCGCAAGGGGGTAACAGGGCTGCAAGATGGACGCACTGTGGTCCTCGGGACGAATTTTCGACAGGAGGTGCAGCACCTCACAAAAAATGACGCTGTAGGCCAGGTCCAGGAACTCCGGAACGCCGCGGAAATCGCCGCGATCTCCGATGAACCATCGCCATTTAAGCCGTACAGTACACCGCCGCAGCAGCCCGACGTTAACCCCATGCTCAGTGCTGCGAAATGACGACTGCTCAGTGACCTCCTCGCCGAGTTTAGCGACTGCTTTGCGACGACGTCGAAAGTGCGCCAGACAAGAGTTGCGAAACATCACATCTTTACCAGCGAGGATGCGTTACCTGTCCATCGGCCGCCGTATACCGGGTCTCCTCGAAGGAAAGAGAGGCCACTCATGAACATGTACAAAAGATGCTCAACGACGACATAATTCAGCCTTCAAGCAGCCCGTGGGCCTCTCCAGTCATACTGCTGAAAAACAAGGACGGAACACTTCCATTCTGCATAGACTGACGGCGGTTCAACGGATTTCGAAACAAAGATATGTATCCGATCCCCGCATCGACGACACACTGGACCGGCTGCGCTACTCCCGATACTTCTCGTCGATGGACCTGAAGAGTGGCTACTGGCAGATCGAAGTTGACGAACGAGATCGCGAGAAGACATACTTCCTTACGCCGCGGTCGGACTGTACGAATTCAAAGCGATGTCCTTTGGACTATGCAGAGCACCGGCAACATTTTAGCGCTTTATGAACACCGTGCTTGCTGGCCTTAAATGGCGAAGCTGTCTCGTCTACCTCGACGACGTCGTGGTATCCTTGACCAACTTCGAGGAGCACTTCCGACGCCTTCGGGCCGTTCTTCAAGCACTCAGGACCGCCACACTCACCCTCAGGCCGACAGAGTGCCAGTTCGCCTACGGCGAACTGAAGTTCTGAGGTCACGTTGTAAGCAACGAAGGCGTTTGTCCTGACCCTGAGAAGACTCGCGCGTAGCGGAACTTTCTCCGCACACCAACAAGAAGGCCGTCCGAAGATTCCTGGACTTCGCGCATACTACCGGCGGTTCGTTCAGGATTTCGCCAAGCTTTCTGCGCCGCTCACATAGCCCACGGAAAACGCCGTGGACTTCGAGTGGGGAGAAGGATAACAGGCATTCGACGAGCTAAAGTGGCAACTCCAATCGCCACCGATTCTTGGCCACTTCGACCAATCAGCCGAAACAGAAGTTCACACGGACACCAGCAATACAGGACTGGGCGCGGTATGGTTCAACGACAAGAGGGTACAGAGCGCGTGATCGCCTACGCAAGTCGGACGCTGTCGAACGCGGGACGAAAATCCTCGACGACCGAGAAGGAATGTCTTGCCGTCGTCTGGGCCATCACGAAATTCCGCCCGTACTTATACAGGAGCCCTTTTCGGGTGGTCACCGACCACCACTCGCTGTGCTGGTTAGCGAGCCTAAAGGACCCATCGGGACGCCTTGCTCGATTAAGCTTACGGCTGCAAGTGTACGACGTGACCGTGGTTTACAAGTCACGCCGCAAGCACAGCTATGCCGACTGCCTGTCCAGAGCCCCCGTCGTCGACGACGACGGCGACGATTTCTTTCTTGGTGCACTGAGCGTTAACGGCATGGCAGCAGTACAACGGGACGATCCTGAAATGCGCGCGCTGATCGACCACTTGGTGGGACAAGGGGTACGGTTCCCCGAGTCTTCTCACGTACCCTCAAAGAGAACTTTGAGGACAGCAACTAGACGTGACTCCTAGTAATCCATACAAGTCTTCGAGAAGAGATTTTCCAAGCCTGCTCCGACGACCCGACATGTGGTCACCTGGGCTATAGCAGAATACTTGCACGGATACGAGAAAAATACTACTGGACCAAGCTCCCGAAGACTGTCCGCCTCTACGTCCGATCGTGCCGCGAATGCCAACGACGCAAAAAACCACTGTCGAAGCCGGCAAGTCTCCTGCAGCCGATCACTCCCCCGACTACGCCGTTCCAGCAGATTGTAATGGACTTGCTTAGACCGTTCCTACCATCGACACAAGGAAACCGGTGGATCATCGTCGCGACCGATTACCTCACATGGTACGCCGAGACAAAAGCGGTCCGGTCGGGAACCGCTGTGGAAGTAGCCATGTTCTAAATGGAGGTCATCGTCTTCAGGTACGGTGCTCAGAAAGTATACTGATTACAGACCGAGGGTCGTCGTTTTTTGCACAGCTAACTAAGGAGAACCTCCGGCTCAGCCACACCAACCATCGTCGAACGACGGCGTACCATGCGCAGAAGAACGGGCTGACAGAACGGCTAAACAGGCCCATCTACGACGTGATCGCCTTGTACGTCGACGTGGAGCACAAGACGTGGGACGAGGTCTTACCGTATACGTCACGTTTGGCTACAACACGGCAGTTCAAGAGACCACTCGAGTTACACCCTTCCAGCTTGTACAAGGTCGGAAATTTACGACCATGCTGGACGTAATGTTGCCCCACGTGATAGCTGACGATTGGAGAGACGACGCCCAGGTGGTGTCTCGATGAGCCGAAGAAGTCCGCCAGCTCGCTAAACTCCTGATTCAAGACAAGCAGCGTGTCGCCTCTGGACGCTACAACCTTCCTCGTCGGGACGTTCACTTCCAGCCCGGAGACAGTGTGTGAGTGTGGACACCTATTCGTCACCGGAGCCTCAGAAAAAAACTATTGAAACGGTACTTCGCACCGTACAATGTACTTCGTCGCCTCGGGGAGCTCAACTACGAAGTCGTGCCCGACGGAATGCAGACATCATCACTACGCCTCCCAAGACCCGAGGTGGTTCACGTCGTTAGACTCAATCCGTTCTACGCTTGGTAGCACTGTTGACTTTTCGTTTACCAGAGGACCTTTTTAAGCTAACCATTATTTTGTTTTGTTTTTGTTGCATCGGGGCGATGCGCCTTTAAAGGGGTATAATGGCGGGTGGATGATCGATAAGATACGCTTCTTCATGTGTGCACAACTTTGCATAGATACGGAAGGGAATAGCAGCGCGCTTCAATACACCAGTTGTGTTCTCTTGCAAGTTGCGCCTAAAACAACTTTGCAGAAGAGGGAACAACAAAGAAGCCCCCAAAGGATGTCCCAGCAAACATGGCAATCAGACCGTTCCCAGTGAAGAGCGGGTGGTATACTCCATCCCTTTTTCATGCGGTGACCGATACATTGGTCAGACTTGGCGTTGCCTGAACACCCGCCTAATAGCCTCGTCCCACAAGAGCGACAAACACCGGTTTTGTCCGACGACACCGCAAAGTTCCGTGTCGCCGATGCTGTCCCACTGCAACGACCAACACCCGCGGCAGACGCCGACAAGCGCCGACAAACGATCGACGACGGACGAGTTCTTGTCTGTCGTTCGACTTGAAGCGCAGAAAGCAGTCCCACTGAGGAACATCTCTCGGAGACAAACTTATCCCCCTCGCCCGTTTATGCCTTCTGTTGCCTCCCTTTCCACCCTTCTACCCTTCCTCCCGGAACGAGAAGCCCTTGGCGGCTACTCCTCGTTCCCGGCCCCGCAGTTCCGGTCCCTCGATTGCACGTAGTGGTCGCGGACGCGGCTTGCTGGCTGACGCCGGGCGGTCGTGTTGCGAAAAGGAATTCGCTGTGGCTGGTTTTGCTCGCGAAAACTTGGTGCGCGAGGTGGTGCTTCAGGACGCCGAAGTCTACGCCCCTGCATCAGGATGGATACACCCATGTGCGAGGACTGACCAAAGTAAGACCGCTCACCACGAAGTAGGACACGACGTTCCGCGGCAAGCCATTCCGGCAGACGAGAGACTTGTCATCAAGTTCTGTGATAATCGGGATGCCGTATTGTCCACCAAAAAGCGCCTGCCTTCGATCATTCGAATATGAAGTTATAAGCATCCTCGAAATCAGCGTGAAATTCCGTGGCGCTCAACTAGAATGCCTCGAACGGCCCAAAAAAGGAACGATTCGGGTATTTCTAGTTCGGAAAACGTTTGGTGTCGATTGTCACGACTGTTTGCGGAAAGTCGCCAACGGCAAGTGAAGACAAGCGGAAGCTTTAATCAAGAAATAAAGTAATCGTCTCCACTTTCAGCGTGTTTGTCGGCGCGTTTTATGCCCAAAGAGCAAAACACGAAAACCGCGTCGTCAGACTCTGTTTGTCTATGCATTTTGAAGTGTTTTGTTGACAACTCCAGTCCCACTAGGAAACAAATTTTCTTGCCCCCGTGTTCTGCGTCGTCTCCTCCAGGTGGGACGGCGGACTCCGAGAAACAGGCTGTCTGCCGGTGTCGCCTGTCGCTCGTTGTCGTGTGTCGCTGTCGTTTGTTGCTGTCTGTCGCTCTAGTGGGACGCGGCCCCCGTGGACGCGACCAAGAGAGCACGTCCTCGAGGTTTCGCGTGCTTCAAGTGACTCTTTTCATCCAACTGTTGTGCATATAACGCCTCTGCACGAACTGTGAAGCTTGATTCCAGGACACCAGCATAATTGGGAGACACAAGGACAAGCTCGGCAGATAGATAATTGAAGCATACAGGATAGCCCGTGACGAACACAACATCGCTGCTACTTCTCTTGGGTTGTCCAGGGTTGAGATGAACTACCTGATGCCAGAGCTGAATTAGTCAAAGGGCTCATCTATCTGAATTTGTCAATGGTTTTCCTTTCTTATTTACTTTTTCTTTATCGGCTAGTTTATTTGAATTTATTCTTCCGGGTGTTTTTTCATGTATTTTCTTTTTTATAGTTTAAAAAGTTGGGAGAGAGATTGTACGTATTGAAGGAGACATCAGTAAAAGTTCGTTGCTAGTTGAAGGAACTGTACTGCCTGTCCTTGCCCCTAAGTTTTTTTTTATTATGTGTTTGACTTTGGAACGCTTGTCCCTTCATCTAGAAGATTGGCGTACACTCTTACCCTGAGCCAACGTTACTAGAACTCTCAGTTGGGAAACTCACCGTTGAAACCTGGGCCGCTGGCGTCCACCGAGACCGAGGATGGATGGATGGATGGATGAATACGGCTGAGCCCTTTGATCGGGCGGTAGCTTACGCCACCTAGCCAATTTGTCTTACCATTTAAGCTTAGAATATTTAAATGTGAAAACTATAGTACACTCCACAACTGAACAGGAATAGTGAGGCTATAAAACTCCCTTGTCATCAGTTAAATGCGACAACAGTTAAATGCGACAAATGCGGCTAAATGCGACAACAGCGCCACTGCTATCATTTTCTTAACTGTGGTCGCCTTGAGCTTTTAGAAAGCATGTTTTTGCGTAAAAACTAACGGAAAAAACGTTTTTTGTAGTAACTTTATTGGAGTTTAGTACAAAACGGGGGCGCGCGTTGTTTTCTCAAATCTTTAGTTGGCAAGGTTTTGCAGTATAATTAATATTGTTTTTATACAACCGTGCCTTCAGTGATGATTTCAGGTAGCGCGTCCTGAGTTAGGCGCATATTAACCACGGTAGTAATCCGCGGCGCGTCCGCTTGGGAGTCGGGGCGGTGCCCGAAGCCCCTTCCACAGTATCTGTTCTGGCCCCAAAATGCCGATTACAAGGTAAAATTGAAGTCACGTGCAGTTCCTAGACTGGCCGCTGTGGGAGAATGGCAGCGTTGGATCGCCATTAGCTCGGTTCTCGTGGACGGATCGGTGCCACTTTTTCAGAGCAGTCTCTATGGCAGTTTCCCAACTGAGTGGTTCTAGTAACGTTGCCCTGAGCGTAAACGATAAGGGGCCTAAACGACCTTGTCTAGTCCGTCTCGTCCTAGCTCTTTCCCAAACATTCTGGGTCAAATATTCTAGATGACAAGCATAGTTGATAAGGAACTGAGCGCCGTATTGCCGATTCCTTCGCTGATCTCTCTTGCGATACCCAGCTGTTACGCCGACGTACTGCCTGCTGCTACCGCCGTCGACAGTCGCTGCTACTTTCTTGACGTGCGTCTTTTGCAATTTGTTTGTTTGCTTCTAGCACATGTTAGCCCTCATTAAACATTTAGTTCATTTCGTATTTTCTTTCTCATCGTCTGTCCTTCGTGACATATTTTCAACCTCGTAATTCGCCACGCGCACTCAGGAAGATAGATGCAATAGGTTTCCGCATAAAATAGGAATATTGTCAAGAATGACAAATGATGAGGCGGTAAATAACTGGGGAACTAAACGTTTAATGGCGCAAAGTTGTGCCCCCAAAAAGATAGGAAAAGGCTAGCGTCGCAGGCGTCGATGTCGGCAAAACATCACGATCGAACGCTTTGGTGAGACTGACTCAGGCTCGCCACGCAGAACCCCTTATGTGGACGCGTGGGCTTCTGAAACAATCAGCGTAGAAAGTTCGGCGCGTAGAACATCCTAACCTGAAACAAGCAACAGGGTCCTCGAACTTACCAGAACGCGACATAAAAGAAACCACGAAAAGGTGTATCCGCGGACAGGCATAACCTCGGTTTTTCGCGTATGAGGCAAGCATGATAACCGTTAGTCCACGGGAGCGGTGCCTACTAGGCCAGCTGCGCGCGCGGCAATATGAAACTTTTATCGCAACTGACAGCTAAAGGGCACTGACACCGTAAAGGTCGTATTTTTTATTGTCTAAAACGATGCTAATTGTAGTCATAAACAAACAAAAAAATACTGCATCGCGAAAAAAAAGTCTCCATGCGCGCTTGCACCTTTTTTTTGCCGTTTTTTCGCCCGCCCCTACCTCCTCGCTTCTTTTAATTTGAGACGTCAAATATCATAACATTTAGAAGCTTTATAGGCGACATTTCTATAACATTTAATAACGTCAATCATAAAACATGCTTTTTAACGCAATTGCGAACGCACTACGGCCCTTTTTTAAAGTATTACCAAAAACCGAAGTCCGGTGTGATGTCGCCTCCTGAATTTTTATCCTCCCTCGGAAAACATGGCGGCGCTCGACGCATGTAGCAGAGAATGATCGGTGAGTCGGGGAATCGAACGAAGTGGTCTTTTAGGCGCCCGACTGACCTCTCAGACTCCGAAAAGGAAATCGTCATACGGTGAAGACAACTGGGTTTGGTGTCTGCGTATCGTAGTTTCGGTTGTCACTCCGCTGGGGCAGCGTCAGAGCCAGTGACCAACCGCCCGGTGCGCAACCACTATTGGCCCTCTCCTCCCCCGCCATCATCTTTCACAACGCTTAGAAGAAGAAGAGGAAACCGGTTTTTCCCGGTACGCCGGCGCCCTTTTCTCCCGCTCGTCACCTCCTCACTTCGGGTCGCAGCGGCAACGTCGTTTCGGAGCGGAAGGGGAAAGGAACTCGACTCGCAGGACCGCTGAATAGTTGACGTCACTGCACTGGCGTGGAACGCGCGGGAACTTCAAATTCGACATATGGAAATTGTTTTTGTATACTTCACAAATATTGAACTCCCAAGTTTCGAATTTTAGGGTAATGTCCAGACACAGTTTTCAGTCGTTTCGACTGAAAACTGTGCCTGGATTCGATTAAAGAAAAATGATTTTGACGTGTCAGTGCCCCTTTAAGCAACGCAGGGAATGGCGAGTCCCCAAGCATCTTATCATCGCTCCACGGCCAATAAGATTGCGGCATTAGGCGATATAAGGACGCTGAAGAACGAATTTCGAAGCAGCGAACATTATCATAAGAAAATATACGCCCTGCGTTGCTTAGTATTTCACTGACAGTCAAATTATGTTTCACAGAGAAGATTTACTCGAGATATACATATTCGTACCTGATGAATGACTTCGTGAGCAAGAAGAGTTCCACTTCTTTTTACATCCTTTTCTAACTCGTAACTTTCCAGGACAATGGCGCCTCAATGCTCCATCCCAACAAACTTAAACTGCGACGTTGTAACAATGTCTGAAACATGGAACGAAAGACAATTACGCCTTATAAACGTCATTACAAAGTAACTAGAACATATTATGGTACGTACACCGTGCGGCAATTGTGGTTCCAGTAAAACGTTAAAACTGAAAGAGTTGGAGCGTGACTCACCGAGCTTCGGCAGTGTGTAATTTATGCCAAAGTAGCGCTCGAAATATCCGAGGTATGTTTTCGTAAAAGAAAGCACTTTGGAAACAATGTCGTCTTTCGAATCCACCCCGTACACGGTTACCTGCGTAAAATAAACACCATAACCAAAGGGCCATACGTGTTTGCCGAGTTCTTGCCAGAAAACCTCGACAGGTCCAAACATTAAGAAAGCTCGAGCGTCTGCTTCCCGAAAAGCACTTGGTAGAGCCAGTCGGTGCAGTGTACGGAGAAAGACAAGGTTGAAAAATATGTTTAAGCTTAAAACACTAAAAACGAAAAAAAAACAGTGAGCGCAGTGACATTTTCCCAAATAAAAAAACAAAAACAAAATATGAACCTATACGTTACATATCCTACATAAAGAAACTATATACGTATCTTTGCATTTTTCTCAATGAAGGACGCACAGGTCATTTTAGTGTTTGGCCCTGGTTGTTCACTCCGAGCATACTTTTGCCGTGAGAGGAATCTTATAATTAGCGAGAGTTTAATTAAACAGATCTGGTGCACAGTACACCGGCAATAGTTTGTGCTTTTATGTGTATATGTGTATCAGATAAGATACAATTTCTTGAATCCCTAAAATTGTGAGGTTTTATTTCATATGGGTCTTCAGTGTGGTACAACGGGTCGTGAGTTTTTTTTTTTTTTTTCTCCTTAGGATATATGTTCCACGTGCTTAGCATAAAAAAAAATACCAGCAATCGCTGATATTTTGTCTTTTCTCTGAAAACGTGAAGGCTGTCATCAAACCTAGCGGACGGTGCTCATTCAGAGCACCAGCCTAACTGTTGACCGGGATTGGTCGTCGCCGCCCTGGCTAAGTATAAGACACGTAAAAAGTGTCGCTCGTGTTCGTGCTTATTGTGGCACGCAGTGTACAATGTAACCTCAAGTCCAGTCACTACAACTGGTAACCCCAAAATAACAAATAAAGGCACGAAGTAATATTGCCGAAATTTTGACAAGTGTGAGAGGCTAATTCTCCGAGATACTTTTATTCGGCATGTTCCGCACAACTCTTACCTTTCCGTCTGTTTTTTTAATATGCGTGTCAAACAAATACCAAGCCAGCGTGTATGTAGACATGACAGGAGTCTGCTGAAAGGTGTCTTCAATCAGGGAGCTTGACCTGTGCAAAGACACAATTATCCCGAGCATGAGTTTGCGTTTCCGTGAAGAACTGATGTCAGTGATCCTGTCATTGTAAACGCAGGTTTTATTCTTGTATTGAATGTATGGCGGCTTCTATTAAAGAGAACAGTCAAAAGAATACACTTAATTTTTCTCTATTACCATATTGTTTACCAAAACTACAAGTAACTTTTTGTTTCGTAATACAACTAGTTACTTCATTTCATTTCATTTCATTTTCATTTTATTCACCTCAAGGGCGTCCGAAGGACGCATTACATGAGGGGAGATTCAAAACAAATGACAAAGGTTAAAAAATAGAATACCAAAACACAGAAAAGTGAAATGTGATCGCGGATGCACCCAATGTCGTCAAACAAAGCGAAATACAGAAAGATAATGCACAAACAAAGCACAAACGCGATTATACAAAAACCCAGTCAAGGTGAGTAATTATACATTAGTGAACACTGGTCTCTAAATGAAATGGGATTGCTGTCAGTAACAATATGATCAGGTAATGCATTCCAGTCTCTGATACAAAGTAATAATAGGGAGGAAAGGAAAGTGTTAGTGCGACTCACGAATGGTTCTAGTTTTTGAGAATGATCTAGTCTTGGCGATGTGGAAACTGGCAGGGCGGCAATAAACGAATTTAAAAGGCGAATCGCTGTAATAGATGCTATGAAAAAAACACAGCCGAGTTATTTTACGTCTTAGTTCTAGAGGAGAGAGATGATTGCTAGTTTTTAAGGCTGAGACACTAGTTTCCGGTGAGTAGTTGTTGCATAAAATCTTGCTTCTTTGCTTTGGACAGATTCTAGTCTTTGTTAGAAGGTAAGTTTGGTGGGGTTCCAAATGGTGCATGCATACTCTAATTTGGGAAGAACTATTGTCTTGTATGCGAGTAGTTTTGTTTTAGGTGGGGCAAGGTATAATGTTTGTCGCAAGAAGCCAAGCGTTTTCAAGGCACTGCTTGTAATGTATTCAATATGGTCGTTCCATGACAGAGAGTCTGTAAAATGTATTCCCAAGTACTTTTACGATGCACGTGTTCTAGGTGTTGTGATAACAATGAATATTGTGATTGTTATTGTAGAAGACTTAGTGATGGACATTTGTTTACATTTACGAGCGTTTATGTTCATCTGTCGTCTTGAAGTAGAGTTGAATCGTTATTTGTAATAATTTTTTGGTAAATAACGCAATCGTCGGCGAGAGGCCTAATTGTGGAGTTTATGGACTCTTGGCTAAAAATTATTCGATTAGATTTCTTGATTACTCGACAGCAAAAGTAATTGGACATTACTTTAAGAAGTAACCGTTACTTTTCCGATTACTTTATTGTGTGAAGACTTACACCTTTAGCGCTCATAACAATGAACTATCTGCAACCTCGAAATCTTGCTTGTCACAAAGACCACGTAGTGGAAATATGGGATCTTGACATGTATTTGAACTGGCTTTGTTATATCTTGCATCCACCTTAGACATTCTTCGGTTCTGGTTCTCTTATGGGCTGCAAGTAGGTACCGTAAGCACATTTTTTTTATTTCTGTATGTGTGTGCGAGAAGGTTAGTTTGAACGAAGGACTTACAAAGCTACATTCTGCTCCTTCAAACTTCGCCTTGAATGGCCTTTTGTCACGCACTGGGGCTTTCCTGGGTCTTCCAATCCCAATCCCAGCTCGAAACAAAAGGACATTCCACAGAAATTATACATACAAAGGAGTTGGCCTCGTTTCCTACAGATCCGCAAAATCTTTTTTTTTTCTCTTCGAAAAAAGAAGCAAATTTTATTTTTGTCATTTCAGAAAAAAAGGTGTGTGCTGGGGAGGGGGCTCGGGTCCCTTGGAAAAATAGCAACATGGTTAGAAGTAATTTTTATTCCTTCAAAAAGTAATCAGATTACTCTTGTGATTACTGCCTACTCAAAAGTAATCAACGGATTACAAAGTACTCAAAAAGCAATTGATTGCAGGTAATCTGATTACTTGTAATGCGTACAGTACAAGTCTGCTATTTTTTCCAAGGCCCCCCCCCCCCCCACCACCCCTAGCACACCTTTTTTTTCTGAAATGACAAAAATAAAATTTGCTTCTTTTTTCGAACGGAAAAAAAAAGATGTTTGCAGAGCTGTAGGAAACGAGGTCAACCCCTTGTATGTACAGTTTCTGTGGAATGTCCGTTTTGTTCTCGAGCTGGGATCAGAGTGGGGCTCTGGCAAGCCCTAGTGCGTCACAAAGGCCATTCAGGGCGAATTTAAGGCAGCAGAAGGAAGCTTTCAACGGGTAGCGGACATCTCATCGAACGCCGTTTCATCGAATGAATGGACATTTATCAGACACGCCATTTCATCGAACGCCGTTTCATCGAATCGCTAGGCTGGCTTTACGATTTCTCGTAGCCGAGTTTAGGGGCATAACAGTGCTTTATAGATGTTTTACCTTGCATTTGTTAAGACTAAGGTAGACACTTTGTGAAATTGTTTTGAAGGGTGGTGTCAAATTACTAGAAATAAAAACAATTGGTATAAAAGATATAAAAACAAATGGACAGTACGATTTTACTGAAAAACTCATCATGTGCATGACTGAAACCATGACACTGTTGGAAAGGGACTCGACACTTAAAACACTTTCAAGTGTCTGTGTCGTTTTGTATATGCTGTCTCGACGTTTTAGTAATATGCTATTCAAACCAGCTCGTTTGCACCCATACGCTTAGTTCAAGGTTTATTCACGAAAAGCATTTAACTGCCACAAATTATGCTTTGCTTATAATATAATGATACTCTGCAAGGAGACCACGCGAAATAAACTATAACGACACTCTGATTATCAACTTTGTGTTTAAATTAAACTTTTCTGCTTTATTTTAATTTTTTTTTCAAACTTTATAGAGACAAAAGTTGCACATGGGTCTGCCAACATTGTTTCGGGCTAGAACCTGACAGAACCACCTCCCTTCACTGCCATTTTTATCACCGGCCCCTTTTGCCTATGCAGATGATCTTTCCAGGACGCTTCTCTTAGGAAAGCCAACCCGCACCAGACAATAGTAAAGCCCTGTGTGTACTCTGTCACCCAAGAAGACTGAACCCTTCCGGATCCTCACAAAACCCAAGGTTACACGCACACGCCGTCAGACAATAAAAACACTACCCGCTTCCCAGAAAGCACATCGAGCTTTCTGCTTTTAGAGCGCAGCTCTTAGGCGCCCGTTTCCGGCTTGAGCGGCGTCGCCGTCGCCGTCGCCGTCCGCGTAAGCCGCGCCCGGTGCATGATGGGTAAATTTCCTCGCAAATTTATCGGAAAATTTTCCTCGCTAAATCTAGTGAAAATTTTCCTCGCTAAATCTGGCGGGAAATTTTCCGCTATATTAGCGGAAAATTTTCCGCTAAATTTAGTGGAAACTTTTCCTCGCTAAATTTAGCGGAAAATTGTCCCGCTAGATTTAGCGGAAAATTTTCCCCACTAGATTTAGCGGAAAATTTTTTCCGCTAAATTTACGGAAAATTTTCTCCGCTAAATCTGGTGGAAAGTTTTGCCAATCGCCAACTTGGCGGAAAATTTTCCGCTAGATTTAGCGGAAAATTTTCCGCCAATTTAGCGGAAAATTATCCTACAAATTTGGCGGAAAATTTTTCCCGCTAAATCTGGCGGAAAATTTTCCCGCTAAATTTAGCGGATAATTTTTCCCGCTAAATTTAGCGGGAAAATCCCCCCTCCTCGACGTCACGTGACCCCCAGGCCACGTGACCCCCCCCTCTCCCCGAGGTCACGTGACCGCCCCCCCGTGCCTTCCCCTCCTCCTCAAGAGCTGCGCTCTAATTCAGCGTTACAGGGAGTTGTAAACGGCTTTCATTTTTTTTTTTTGTCTCATTTTTAATTGTTTCATGTGACATGGAGAGATCATTGCTTTCATGGAGGCTTTCTTCTCGAAGCAGGATATGTTCACGATGGAACTTATCTCGTCACTGACGCTCTATCATCTAAAAAAGGAGAATTAGATGAAGTTGTGTATAAAAATTAAAAATAAATTACAGGCTGTAACGGCGTTCGATGAAAAGGCGTTCGATCAAACGGCTTCGATAAAACGGCGTTCGATGAAATGGTGTTCAATGAAACGGTATTCGATGAAACGGCTTCGATGAAACAGCGTTCGATGAAATGGCGTTTGACGAAATGTCCGTACCCACTTTCTAACTCCTTCGTTCAAGCTAGCCCCCCCCCCCCCCACGCACACACACAGAAAAAAAAGAACAACAACAAAATAATCCTGCTTACGGTACGTACTCGCAGCTCAGTAGGAGAACCAGAACTGAATATCTAAAGCGGATACGAGATATACTAAAGCCAGTTCAAATATTTTCCGATTTCCTCGTATTTGTAGACAAGCAAGGTTTCGAGTTGAGAAGTGGTCGGGGCGATCTCTTCCGCTAATGGATGCCTACATGATCCGTTTCAAATCCTGGAGCTGCTGCTCTTTTGTATAACGGGCGAGTTTATCCACATGTGAATAATAAAATGAGCGACGGAAACTTTGAGCGACAACTCTTGCTTAAAAAGATCTAGAACCCCCTCCGCTCGCTCCCCCCAACCAAAAAAAATGGCGAACACTTACAATCATTAAACTTCTTCAAACGAATTCTATGCTTGTGTCCGCATTGGGAAGGTGCAACGACCACGAAGAGGAAACCCGTTTTCTTCTTCAATACTTGTGAAAATGTGAAATATAGCATATGCCATATAGGTTGAAAGTAGTTCATTTTTATGAGCGCTAAAGATGTAGAGTCTTCACACAAGAAAGTAATCGGAAAAGTAACGGTATTTCTTAAAATAATGTCCAATTACTTTTGTTGTCGAGTAACCAAGTATTCTAATCCAATCACTTTTTAGCTAAGAGTAATAGTTAGTGCAATTGATTACTGTTTTTTTGTAACGTGCATAAGACTCTGCGGACGCCTCGTTTTGTTGCAGCTTGCTCTCCAGCTTGACAGCCAACGGAAGCTTCAAAAGGCCTGGAGTAGGGAAGCCGCGACGACAGTGACACCCGCGGTCGCTGCTGCTGCGCTGGACTTCTACGCCCAACCGCTAGGATCGGGACATGCAACAGCATGACACGCCGGCTTTGTGACGTCAATCGTTGCTGCACTTGGGGACCACTTTCTGATGTATATACAGGGCAGAGAGAGAGAGAGAGAGAGAGAGAGAGAGAGAGAGAGAGACATACATTATTCGGCAGCGAAGCTGTATGCTGACTTGCAGGTTAGATTTCTGGACATTTCCTGTGTCAGTCATCCCCGAACGAAAAAAAAAAAAACCTTCAGCGCTTGAAGTGAAATGTGCATATCACGCATACAACATAGAACACATCATTCGTTTCAATAAAGAACAAGACAGAAAACAAAGCATACGGACCAGATAATTGATGATAAGACGCTCCTGATAACTAATGCGAAACACGTAGCTATCACCGCATACGTCTCTTGGTAAAGATTACTGTTGCCAACATGCTGCTGTTGCGCAAGCTGCCGCGGCGACGCGCAGCTTGCGACATGAGAGGTGACGTCACTAGCCTTTCATATATAAAGGTTTTGGTACAGTGCATTTACATGAACTGCCGCTAGCGTCCCAAGCGACTTCCGGTCGCACCGTCTTTGCAGGCCTGTTGAGCTTGCTTATGTCACCAGCGCTAAAAAGCATAAAAACGCTACACGGACAACAAAGTTGAAGATTTAACGAGGGCCTTCGTCTTGGACGAGGCAAGTTGGTTTACAAGAATAGTCGAAATATTTTAACAGATCTAGCACTCCTTCTTTCTTTTGGCGCTCACCTGAGAATCGATGGTTAAAATATTCATCGACATTTCAATTCTTCTTGTAAACCGGAAGTTCTCTGGACATTCAAAAACTGGAAAGCCACCTGGTGGCGTTTGCAATGAAAAGGGTCTGTAGGGAACATTCACTCGACGTCACTCGCTAGGTGCGCTGGCATCGGCCACCACGGTCGCAATCTTCGAGGTCTCTTTCTATCGCACGTAGGTGTCGGCTGGGCCTTTCAGCGTGGTTTAGCAGCATTTTACAACTTTAAAAGGTCTTTTTGACCGGAAACTAGGAGTTATTCTTGTACTTTGGTGCTTTTGAAGCGCCGTAGGAATATTTTTTATGCGTGTTTTAGTTCGTTTTTGTCGCTATCGGACTCGTTCACCGCGGCCGCGTTGCTCCCTCGGCTCCATGCAGCGCTCCGTGTCACGCGCCATGCCCAGCTTTTGCGAGAACTGATTTTTCTACTTTGGTGCTCTTGTAGCACGCGTGTGTGATTACTCTTTGTTTTGTTTTGCTAGATTTTTTATTGTTTTTCTCTAGCGGATTTTCTGCACTACGGCTGTGTAACCGTGTTGCTCCATCACCTCCGTGTCGTACGTCGTGCCTTCGGCGTTCGTTCCTGTGCAGAAACATACCATGCGGTTCACCGAGTGCGCAGCTTATAAAATACGGCACATTTTTGATTAGCCCAAGTGGTTTATAAACCGCATGTAAAGCGAATTGGCAAGCGACAAGACGAGCGACGGCGACCCGCCTCGCTGCCGCTCGGTCACTCGCGCGACGAGGCAAACCGCATGAAATCGACGGGACCAAACAACGACCAAGGTGATTAGCGCTAAGTTTTCAGAAATCTCAAAACCGAGCTACGCGACGAGCGACAGTGAAAGGTGAACCGCATGTAAGCGATTTAGCGAGCAACGGCGACAGTGACGGGAGTCGGCGACGAGCGCCGGAGATTCTCACGGTCGCTCGTCGCGACGCTCGGTTTTGGATTTCTGAAAACCGTCGCTTATCGCCTTGGTCGCTTACGTCGCTTTCATGCGGTTTGCCTCGTCGCCCGAGCGACGAGCGACAGCGGCAACGGCGGTAGCGAGCGACAGCGAAGCGGGTCGTCGTCGCTTGTCTCATCGCTGTCACTGTCGCTCGTCTCGTCCCGTCGCTCGCTAAATTGCATGCGGTTCAGACTTTACCACACGGTACTCGGCGGCAACAAGGGAACTAAAACGGTCCGCCTCCGAGATAAACTTTTTCTCTCTTCTGTTCAACGAAGCTTCTTCAAAGATATGAAATTAGACTCACACTACCAACGGACGACCGCGTACGCGCGTACCCAAGCCTGTCAAACCGCGACCTCGAAGATGGCGGATCGACGGTGGCGCTCCCTGGCAAAATCGAACCTGCAGGCTCAGTGAATACCACCTATAGTGCAGTGGGCAATCGTTGCAGGTGATACCTCAGCTGCCCTGCCAAACCACCTTCACAGCGCGAATTGGAGCCCTAACGTTTTTATGTAAAAGGTTTACGTCTTTTGGACTCACCTCATGCGGATGGATTCCGCGAGTGAGTGAGTAAGCGTTGAAGTGAAATTTGGGGGGAAAAGTAGAGTCAATCATGTACGCACACTAGGTGCGTTTGTCAGGGGACCGAAGTGGTCCGCGAGTGCCTGAATTAAGTGCGGCGGGTACGTCGGTGCTCGGAGGTAGAGCAAGCCATTCCTCCCAGAAGTAACTGATTGCTTGTAATCGAATATACTTTATTATAAGTGTTTAACGCTTCAAATACTTTTTTTCGTTAATGTTCGCTGCAAATCAATTACTCTTTTTCGAAATCAATTACAAGTAACCAATTATATGTTTCCGAAAGGGCTCGCCTTCTATTTTCGTCTTCTGAACCCGCGACTATTATGTCCAGGGATCTCCCCGATAAACATGCGGTTTACCTGGTATTGGCGTCGCCTGACCCATAAGCCGTGCACGTTTAATGTGTCCACACGTAAAGATCGTTCAAGGTTTATGAACGGTTAAAAGGTGAGCTTAACAAAAACAAAATAGGCTCGCAAAAAAAAAACGCTCGCGCAAAAACAAAAAAGTTAATGGAAACAAAAAAGCGGTGAACACTTGCGCTGCTGGTTAGGCCCGAAAAGACTCACAGGAAGTCCCTCCTGCGACGATGTGTCCCGGCTTCGCTACGACCCGAAACTTCTTGGTTCCTGGCACAGGCAACCCGCTCGCAGCCATTACGATGGTTGCAGCTGGTGCTGGCGCAGGGTCTCTCGGTCGCTTAACCGCCTGAGTGGAGTCCATGTTGTGGTCCTGGCACTCTTCCACTCTGGCCTCGCTGTTTGGCTTGCCAAGATGGCCGGGCGTCGTTGCCGATAAACCGCATCCGGAAAGCGCTCGGCTCATGGTGCAGGCGCGTCTAAGTGTCGTCGCAGGGCGTGACTTCCGCTTCGGATTTCTCATCGGGGTTGCGCACGAAGGACGCTGCGTCAGGGTTGCCGTTTTCAGTTGGCTGTGGGCGTACCACTAGGCTCCGTCGATGGCAGGGTGACGGGTGATGACCCTCCGACGGCTTCCTCTGCCTCCGTGTCATCCGTGACGTAGTCGGTGTTGTCCTTCGAATCTTCTGTTGCGTGGCCGTACCGGTGGCAGCCCGTACTGCGAGGGACGCGGCAATAGGGAGTTTTCGTAGATCGTTTCCGCTGTCCCGCAACGCTTTCCGCAACCCGCTACGAGATCCGGGTTTCTACAGCCAAGACCATCGGCGCGCAGGCGCGGTAGCGGCATCTTCATTGCGGAGCTTAGCGGAGGGAAGAACGCGGTCATGAAAACTCCCTAATCTCGCCGGATGTGGCCCGTACGCCTGTACCTAAGGCACAGTAGGGCGCGTCCTCGCACGACGACGAGGACCTTGCAACCTTCCAGGCGAATTTCGGGGGGGGGGGGGCTGTAGACGGTACAACCGTCCTTGAGAGTCAGGCGTACCGTCGTTTGACTCGACAACCTCGAAACCCTTTTTCCCGGAAGAGGTCCCGCGTTATTTCAGTAACTTTGCCGTACCGTTCCATCTCCTTCTTCACGTGACAGTTCGGCACGTCATAGGGCACCCAGTGCAGTTTGAGCCTGACTGCCATGTTGGCGGGGTCCATAACGAGGCACCGCCCCCTTTTACTGTTACTTTTTTGCGTCCACTAACCTCTGCTTTCGCTGCAAGCGAAGCCAGTCGTACCATCCAGACGTGGTTTACCTGGTGCGGTCCCGCCGACACCAGATCTTTCAGTATTTGCAGCCGCAGCGGTTCGTTGCAGAAGTCTTTAATCCGGTATGGCTGGCCCTTCACATCACAGTAGCAGAAACACACAGTTCATGGTGATGTATCCGTTCGGCAGGTGAGACAAAATAATCTTGTACTCGTCAGGGTTTCCAGAAGCAGAAGTAGCACAAATACCATGGCCAGACGCGGCCGCTGTCACCGCTCCTACGGAATCATGGTACACACGTCCGTTCGCTCTGGCTACAACGGAAGTGGAATCCGCTGCGCCACACCGCAGACAACGTGAGGAGCATAAACCTTGCTTATGACCCTGAGTACGGTCCCTCGGTGTGGCTCGTGGAGTATGTCGCGCAAAATGGGTTCAGGAACTTTTCTGAATGGTACTACCGTGAATCTACCCGGCTGAAAGAGACGGCCATACCCCGGCCTCTTTAATCAACGCTTAGTTTTTTCAGGGGTCTGCATAGATGAATTTAATCCCGGAACGTTCAGCTCTCCTGCAACATTTCCCATACAAGTTGATCTGAATTTCAGTGGCGTCTGGAACCACCTTCCCCTTTTTTATGCTATCTTTTTGTGTCGACGCGATATAAACGCCCATCATCAAGACCCCATGTCTGCAGTCGCTTTGGTAAGTCTTTTATTTTATAGAAGAGAAAACAAATTTTCCTCATGGAAATATGTACAGGGTATACCAGCGTCTGGAGCTAGATAGCGCTAAGTAGGCTTGGTCCCTCATATGTTGGGAATGTTACAAAAAGTAACGTGAAAAGTAACTAATCACTGCAGTAGTTGCAGCTTTCAATAAAAAATTGCAATTGAAATCGTTTACTTTTTTTTAGTAACGCGCACAGAACAGGATGGAGGAAGGGTTGGTGGGTTACAGGACCAGTAGGTGTTGCTGATGGAGGTATAATCTACACATTTGGGGCAGGTGGAGGAATCGGGATGTTTGTAAATGTGGTGGAAGACGTGGTGTGATGGTAGGGAGTTGGTCTGGGCTTCTGAGAGGAGAGCTTTCTCTCGCGACATCATCTTGTTGGGGGAGCGGGGAGGGGGGATTACATGGTGCGCTCTTGCCGCTCTTGCCGCTCTCCGTTCAGCCTTGGCTTCTGCAGGGGCCTCGGCCAGTGTTCCCTGCTGTTCCTGCTTAATAGACGGTCAACCATGACGCGGTGGGGCTCGGGGAGTTTTTCGCGGGTGAAACAATGGGTTGTTTTCATTTCCCTCCACGCCTTAGTGTCCAAGTGCCCATGCAAGGCACAATCTCTTGTCAGGGTGCCGGACGGTTACTTGACGAAATAGATTAGCCGTGAGTACGTTAAACACACCACTCAAAGACGCGCTCCAAGCACCGTAGTTCAGATTCAGGAAGGCTTGCTCACTATACACATCATTGCACCTTTTCCGGCTGCGCAGAATGGGCATGTTGCTGACGGTTGTGAGCGCCGCAGGCCTGAGCAAGTGTCAGGTCGAAAGTGGCCTTCAGAGCAGGTTCGTCGAAGCACGGGGAAGGCATGGTGGGCATCATCCGCTCAAAGAACGTGAGCCACGATTACTTTTTGTGCATCCAAGCTACGGAAGACGAGGTAAAGGCTAAGGTTATCACACGGTCGACAGCGCGTTATAAAATGCCTTCGTCGCTACTTTGCATGGTCTGTGTTTTTCGAAACGCCGAGCTCCCATTGGTTCTGATTGAAGGATAGTAAGTGACCCTCAAAGGCTGCCTTGAGATCTGTCCTTCAATCATAGCCAATCCAGCTTGGCGTTCGACGTCAACACAATCCTTGCAATAGAGAGGAGATAAACTCTCGCCCCGCATAGTTTGTTGCTGGTTTTGAAATGGGAACGCGCTCTCCCACGAGGCTTCTTGCCGGTGATTAACGGTTTCCCCGTTCGCCAATCGGTTCCTGTCAGCGTTCGCTCATATTGTTTCAGGGAGAATACGTTCTCTCCCATTTTGCCTTATACATCGCGCCTACAGCCCCAAAGCTTCCCCCATCGGCGTGGACAAAATGCGTCCGAATGAACGCGCGCGATTGCGCAGTTCACGCTGCAGCCTTTGTGCGCGCTGAAGGACAGGCCGCCGTCGACGCACCGAGATACCGGATTCGCCGAGATAGCAAAAACGGCTGTCTCCTACTGTCTCGTAGGCTGCCCACGACGATAGATGGCGAGCCGCGCCCGATTCTCAAGTGGAAAACTCCGGAGGCTGCGCGCGTCCAGACGTTCTAACTACGCAAAAGCTGCGGGCACCAGGCCATTATATTTTCGCGGAGTAAGATCTATTCTCAGTTAAGTATTTATTGTTAGCTCGCGGCAAAAAGCAGAACGAGTGGAGGCGTGCTGCTCTTGAGTAGCCTGGAACGTCCACTTTCCGCAAAACACTAAGGATTCCAATCACTGCCATCTACAATCTCGTCATGAAAACATGTTTACAAAAGCAACAACTACAAAAAGTTCGCTCAGGCACTGAATATGGTTTAACGTCATGCTC
>JAZHYW010024298.1:0-50116 GCA_037355805.1 Ixodes ricinus
TAGCCCCCAAAAAAAAGGCAGACAACGCCGCCATAAACACCTTGCCCCCCCCCGGGAGAAGGCAAACGTGTACCAGACCAGCATCGCGCCGCCGCCAGCGCCGGCTGTTATGAGGCAGGTGCGCAGCACGCCAGAATTGGCCACCACGCAGCACTGAATTCGCCCCCCCCAGGGTGAGCCACCAAAAAAAACGGGGGGGGGGGGTGTGTGTGTGGGCAAGCAGGCGCGGGGGCAAAATAGCGACCCACCACCACCGGCGCGCCAGCAAAAAAAAAAAAAACATATGAATGCAGGCAGTACATCACGTTGTATGTGGCAGTGTGTTTTTTTTTTTTTTTTTTTTTCAGCTTTTCTTTGCCTTCCACGCGGTGAGCCGACATTCTTCTTCCTTCAACAGAAGAACCTCAACCTTGAGAGACAACCCTCTTGTACATCATCGTCCATATATATTTTTTTTTTTTCTTTTTTTTTTTAGTTTTCTTCTTCTTTCACACTGAAAAAAAAAAAAAAAAAAAAAAAAAAAAAAAAAAAAAAAAAAAAAAAAAAGAACGCGAGGAACAGACGAGTTGCTTCTTCTTCTAGAAGAGCCCAAAAAAAAAATACGAAAGGCAGAAGGTAAAGGAAAGAAAGGAATGAGAGAGAGAAACACACACACACATAAGAAAAAAAAAGGCTTTTTTTTTCTCCTGCCTCTTTTTTTTTTTTTTTTTTTTTTTTTTTTTTTTTTTTTTTTTTTTTTTTTTTTTTTCCCCCCCCCTGTGTGTGTGTGTGTGTGTGTGTGTGTGTGTGTGTATATATACCCCCCCCCCTTTTTTTATAAATTAAAATAATTACCTCATTATTTCTCTCACTTATTAATCTTTCTATATATATATATATATATATATATATATATATATAATATAATAAAAAATCCCTCCTTTATATAATTAGAGATATATATAGATGTAAAAAACATTATTATGTATATATTTTTTTTTTCTTTCTCTCACTCCCGCCCCCCACACACACTCCCCGGACGCGCGCGCGGGGTTTTTTTTTTTTTTTTTTTTTTTTTTTTTTTGCCGGACCCCCCCCCCCCCCCCCCCCGTTTTTTTAGAGAAAGGTCGAGAGAGAGAGAGAGGTGATAGAGAGAGAGAAAGAGGTGTGTGTGTATATATATATATATATATATATATATATATATATGAGTCACACCACCCCCGTGGCCCCGACCCCCCGGCTCCTTCCTTGATAAAGGAGGAAGGAGTGGCCCCACACTCTCTCTCTCTTTGCTCTTCTAAAACCCGTCCAGGGAAAAAAAAAAAATGGATTGTGTGCTGATCGCCTTTGAGCTAATAATAGTTGTTTTTTTTTTTAAAGATATTGAGTTTGTGGTTTGCCTCGGAAACCTTTTTTGTCTACAGTATACTAGGCCGTCGATAAGAGTGGTTTACAGTTTTAATGTAAAGGCCATAGCCCCCCCAAAATTAAAGATATGCTAAAACGCTCATATAATACTTATTTTAAAATCGTTTATTAATGTCTATTTCATTGACCAACTTATCATCTAGAAACTAAATATCGCAGGAATGTCTTAGCAAACTGTTCCAGTAAACGTACCCATTTCATCAATTATTTAATGACTCGTACTTCACCCTTTGGAAATGCTGACAGAATGTTATATTTAAAGACAAACACAGAGCCATCAATTTCATTTTGGACAGTACATGGGACCTTTGGAACGCATCGATGGGCTCCGGTCTCGATTGCCGCCAGCTGCGGCATCGCGCTGAAATCGCTCCTGGGTTAGCAGTACAATGGATGTTATTGCTACGCACTGGCGGCACCTCCGATTGTCATCGATGGTTTCGCCGCGCCTTCTTCTGCGTCGGTAAAGACGTAGTGGTCGAATACGCGAGGGGAAGGAAACCCGCCCTTTCTGACCACGTCACATATTGCTCGGCGGCGTGTTGCGCGGCGAAGATAAGGCAAGAAATAACGCTGGAGGAGTCAACTGGCAGGGCGAGCTTCATTTAAAGAAAATTATCGACAACCAGAACAAAGATTATCGATTGATCTTCAACCCAATTATTAGTTTTGTATTTTATTGAACACTCAGGTGGAATAAAGAAGGTTTATCCCACCTGAGGTGGCTCAAGTAAAAATACAAAATATGGTGGGGTTGGAAGATCAACTCGACAATCTTTTGATTCTGGAAAGTTTAATCAGAGTAATTTTGTTTAAAGTGAGAAAACCATTTTTGTAGTTGAGCTCGGAACCACAACCCGGCGTTGCTTCTTAACGCTTCTTCGCCGCACAGCACGCCACCTGCGACGATAGCTGACACGATTAGGTCCAAAGAAAGAACGGAGTTTTCTGCGCGCCTCTGCCGTGTATTACATCGCGCTCTGCGCGTCTTTCCGGCTGCAAGGAAGAAACGGCAGACGGCAATAATCGGAGGTGCCGCCAGTGCGTAGCAATAGCAAACCGTTAGCGCCCTTTGTACCCGAGGGCGGTTCGAAACGCGATGCCTAAACGACTGGCGGCATCAAGTGACCAGGACTTATCGATGCCATTCCAAAGGTCCCATGGCCACTTCCGATTCCAAAGATAAAATTGATGGCTCTTCACCGTGACGTTTGTGCTGCATCTCTACACATTCTTTTGTCGAAAAACAAATTTCATGGGGTGATGGCGGTTTGAACTAGTAAAAGGGGCAGAAGTACGAGTCATTAAATAACTGATGAAAAGTAAGATTTTTTTACGAAACACTGGAACAATTATTAAAATTCCTACGGTATTTGGATTTCTAGGCATAAGGATCATGGTCATGGAAATAGGCATGTTTCGAAGCAGTTTTAAAAATAAGCAATATATGAGCATTTTAGCATATCTTTAGTTTCGTTACAAACTATGGCTTTGCTGCATGCGACTGTAAATACTCTTATCGACAGCCCTGTAGGTACTCGTAGACAAAAAAGGTTTCAGGCCGTACAAATAAATATCTGTAAAAAAAGAACAATAATAAAATATTTTTATCGTTTGACCCGGAGGTTTTTTTTGAAGAGCAAAAGTGATAGACCCGTCTGTTTTTCTGTCACTTTTTTGCTCTTCTAAAAAAAAACCCAGTCTCAGGGTAAACGACGAAATGGTTGACTTCCACCAGCTAGCCTGTACTATGACTCTTTTTCGTTAACAACAAAAAATGTGTGCAAAATTGCGTTTCGCCGTTTATAGAGCCGTCAATTTTGCCTCGAGGTGTGCCCAAAGAAAAATACGTAACATGGTGACTTCTACAAAAGAGTTTATTTACTATTGTTCTTGTGCATTAATTAAAGTAATTTTGTTCTAAAGAGGAAAAAACATTTTGCAGCTGAGCTTTTGCCGCAACCTGGCGCCGTTCCTTGCGCCTTCTCTGCACAGCACGCCACCGTCGAGCCCGCAAAGGGGCGACGGTGTCATGCTGTGCGCACGCAGGTAGAAAGCAGGACCTCGAGTTGTCGGGTGCATCTTGGTGTAAAGAGGCTTTTTTCAACTCTCTTTTGCTTATGGCTTTATTTGGACTGTTTTGCGCGGCTGTGTCCACCTGTGGACTTCCAGTGTCTTGATATCAGCAAATGCTTAGCACTGCCAGGTAAGAGCAGCCACTAGTAAGCTAGCTGTTTCTTACGTACGCATCGCAATCACTCTCTTTCTCGACGTCAGGACAGATGTAGACAGCAACACAAAAGCCCCGTGAACAGGCAATCCTCATACGACGAGGCGAGTGCGTTAACGAACGCTGCAGTTGGAGGCTCACGCCTCGTTTGTGTTAAAATCGGCTTTGAAATGGCAAATTTTTGCGTCGCTGAATAGTTCCGCTTTTCCCCGCAGTATGCAGGACAGCTTAGATTTCGCGGCGAGATTATCGTGTTTTACTTTGGGAGAAGTCCACGTCAACTGATGCCGCCCCTATTAGGCATCGCGTTTCGAGCCGCCTCCGGTACAAACGGCACAACGGGCCTGTTATTGCTACGCGCTGGCAACACCTCCGATTATTAGACGATACTTGCCGTTTCTTCCCCGCAGCCGGATAGACGGACGAGGAAGTGGCAGAAACTCCGTTCTTTTGGGCCTCATCTGTCAGCTACCATCGCAGGTGGCGTGGTGTGCGTGCGAAGAGGCGTTAAGAAGCGCCGACGGGTTGTGGTGCGAGAGTTCAAGTTCAAAAATTGTTTTCTCGCTTCAAACAAAAATTACTCTGAATAAACTTTCAGAATCAAAAGATTATCGATTGTTCTTCCAAACCCACCATATTTTTTATTTTATTTGGACCACCTCAGGGTGGAATAAACAGCTGTTCATGCGTCAAAACGCACTTTTGGCAACTTCAGGATTTTTTGTTTACTGCGAGATATTTATTTTGAGCGGTTGTAGACATTTTTTCATAGATTATATACCTGCAGGGCAAGCCGGTAAAACGTTTTATTAGGTCCCGTGAGCGATTAGATATTTTTAACAAAATAACAAAATCATTAAAATTTTCAAAGTACCTAAGATTTTTTTAAAAAATATTTAAATTAAACAAATATTTACAAGCCCAACCACGTTGTAAGTCGAAAGCTGTGCAAATTTAATAAAAAATATTGTTGGGCGTTTCGCCAAAAAGCTGATTTTTCATCAATTATTGAGTGATGCCTAGTTTCACGCTCTTTTTAAAGTTAGAACCGCGCTCACGTGATCAAAAAATGTTTTTCGCCAAAAATATTTCAGGGCACGGCTACAAACATTGCGGCAAAAAAGACCATGAATTTCCTTTTTTAGAAATCGGAAGGGGCCGAACGCAACGTCTGGGACGTTTGACATGGAATGACCCTTCTATGAGACATGGTGAAAACAGCTATGACAATGTTCATTCCGGTTTACAAACATAGTATTACAAATCACTACCTTCCCCGGTTTTCCCACGAATTTAAACACGCAATGATGAAAGCTACGCTATCACACACGTTACATGCAGACTAATAATCTGTTGTGGTACCAAAATTTCAAGTCGGAGCGCGTTTTGGCCAAGCGTCTTTATCATCGTGACCACAAAAACCACACTCAACGCGTTGAATCAGGTCTAAAGAAAAATCCGCAAAGTTTTTTTTTAAATATACAAAAACCTTTCAAATAAAAAAAAAATAAAAAAGACGGCACAGAATATAACACCATCTAACGGTTCAGAACATATTGTCAGGAATGACAATTGACTAAACTACAAAAAAACGCAAGCAAACTAATTATATAATTGTGCGAACTTGTACCCGAAAGAAAATAAAAGGTTAGCGTCACAGTCGTCGATGGTGGCTAAACCGCAGGATCGACCGCTGGGGCGAGGCTGACTGCGAATCACCACGCATTGGCTTTTGTAGACGCATTGGCTTTTGAAACAATCGGCCTAGAAGGTTCGGTGACTAGAACATTCAGACCTCAAACAAGCAACAGAGTTCTCAAATTTACCAGAATATTAAACTGAAAAAAAAAATGAATAAAAACGCTTAAATTCATGGAATCGAACCCTAGACCTATGCATGTAAGTCAAGCGCGGTAACCACTCGGCCACGCAGGCGTTCGCTCGCCGATGCTCTCGGCAAAATCGGTAGTCTGAACAACGTCTGTCACGCGTTTGCAGATTTCTTCTCTACCTACTTTATTCCGCGGGAAGTACGTCGCAAACCTGCATATTGCCGAACCAGGAAAACGTTTAGTTATCTATCCCCAAACTCAGCAATAACGACGTTTTTGCTGCGATTCGCGCAATGCCACCTAAGAAATCGGCTGCAGCCAACGGAATTCCTCTGTTTATAATTAATAGGAGCGGCGACGTGTGATCTCCGATTTTAACTTTTATTTCTTATGAGTCGCTGAAAGATATGTTCTTTCCAACTGCATTGAAGTTTTCACTTAGTTGTGCGAATACTCAAAGATGGGTCAGCAGGTATCTGTCAGTAATTATCGTCCGATTTCACGGATTTGTTCATTTGCCAAGGTTTGCGACAAGTCCATGCATTGTCATGTTATGCGCTTTTTTACGGACGTATAAATGTGCAACAACATGGTTTTATGCCAAATCGTTCTGTCGAAACAAATTGGATTGCGTGACACAATTTATTCAGATAAAAAAAACTTTTGAAATGGTGAACCATTCACTGCTAGTTAAAAAACCTTGCGTCCTATGGTCTCTTCGTACAACTTTGCAAATGGATTCAAAGCTCTTTGCATGACCGTTTAAATTCTGTTTTATACGGTGGTGTACGGTCAAACGCATACGTTTCCAGATCGGGCGGCCCGCAGGGCTCTAACTTATCGCATTTGCCTTTCAACATATTTGTAAACGGCATTTGTTCATGCATAAATCGCTCAGACATTTACAGTTCACCGATGACGTTAAACTTTTTCGAGCTATTGTTGGTGCACAGTTAGCAGCTTGCTTCTCAGCCCGCATAAAACAAAATTTATATTTTTTCTAAGAAAAAACATTATTTCAACACTTTTCACTATATTTTGAACAAGTGCACGATTGAGCTCGTTTTAGTTGTACGCGATCTAGGACTATTCTTGGGCAGTGAATTAAAATTATCTAATCATGTGGCATTTTTGAGCAACGCGCGTTACCGCACTCTGTGTGTGATTACAAAATGACGCGCGGTTTGAGGGGATATTCTTGCTTTTTGTATTTTTATAGATCCCGTATTCGGTCTAAACTGGATTCCTCAGCGTTGTTTGTAATTGTCTGAACCACAGAAATTCGAATGAACTTGAATATATAAAAACAAAATTTCTTTGACTTCTTTATGATCGATTATTTAATAGGAGATTTTATTTGAGCAGGATAATTTTTTAAAGATTTTAAACTTGCACTGCCTCTCCAAAAGGAGGCAGGCACGGACTTATTTTTATTTTTGCACAAATGTCTCCACGGTTTAATCGACTGCATTGAAACTCACCTCATCTGTTCTCATTACTGTACCTGACATGACTGTTCGCTCCCACCGTGTTTTTGTTTTGTTTTTGAGCAAAAAGCTGCAGACCCAACAAACATATACTACAGTATAATTTTAACCTTTCAACTGCGATGGATCTGCCCCATTTAGATATCTTTTTGCGGGAGAGTTTTAGTACGCAGTCTCTGCTAATGCTTTGATGTGTCTTTCTAGCGTGGCTTTTAGTAAAAAGTGTTATCTTTAAGTTTATCTCCTTTTTCTCTTTGTGGATTTATATATCACGTTTTCATTTTCTTTATAATAGGCATGCGTTATGTGTGCCTGCCCTTAATGCAACAGTGCATACATGTCTAATCGGTGCACCCTTATGTAGACCCCTGGGATGTTTAGTGGCACCAGACAAAGTACAAAAAAATAAAATAAATACTCTATACAAGGTTGTACTTCAAGATATATTTCATTACAAAATCAAATAGTCTCGTGTATGATAGGGCAGCATATATTAGCAGTAGCGCAATACAAATGCATCGTGATAGTAAATTAAAGACACTTTCGAGTATCTGTATCTGCAGTAAGAAACATACAAAAATTCATTTGGATCTCGGCCGTGAACTACTTTCATCACTGTCAACTTTCCTAAGGAAGTGGTGCGGTTCGGATGGAGATGACCGGCGATGACAATGCCTCCTCTCAACCTTTCCACCTCTCCCCTCCCTCCCCCCCCCCGGGCAGTTCTCGAAAAAAAAATGTATTGGGACATTCCCGTTCAACACGTTGCGACACGGTAGACTTCAGTGACTAGTGTGACCACGTTTATTTATACCGGCAAACAGTATACAGAATAATAAAATCTTTCGTTAATAGCATAAATCTTCAACCCTTTTTGGTCCCAGAGCCGAACCTCCCAGAAGGCTCTCGCGCTTTGTCATTCATAGATGCCCGCGAGGGTTCCCCCTTTTTCTCTAACTAGCACACACTGGGGCCCCGATGTTACAGAAATTATTACGTACACAATCCAGTTTATATCACTGAGCACTCGCAGCCTACGTGGCCAGACATTGCGTGTAGAGTGCGGATTTGAGCGAGCTCCGGTGCTTCACCGCTGGTACGGTTGAGTGTCCTATACCACTGTGGAGTACATGCCCAGACCCAGGTGCATTTCGATTGCTTGCGTGAGGGGCACCAGTGCCTGATGGTGGGCTGCTTTCAGTTATAAGATTCTATGCGTACTGAAAGTTCAGATGAAAAACAAAAAACAGCCGTATACACCATGCACGGCTAGCAACGCAATACTCTGCGAGAAACGTAACACGGCATCCCGAGAGAAACATCCTCTTCCACAGACCCGTAGAAGTGAGCTTGATCGCTTCAATGGGAAGTTGACTCAAATGACATTTGTGCTCCGAGCCCTTCGGCAGTGTTGAAATAACTCTCAAAGCCTGCCCAAAAAGCACGCCCGCACACACACGAAATTAAACCTCCAAACTAATATCTTTCCACCAAGAATGTTTCAAAAAGACCTCGCGTAACATTAGTTCTTTTTCGAGTTGATCGTTTGAAAATCGCCAAACACACTGACAGACGTGATCAGGCCAAATGCCGTACTTTCCTGATTCCAACATGCCTGTCAGCAATAAATATACTGCTGTGCCAGACCACCGAATTCGAAGACCTCAAGGAATATGCGGCATAACTATGTCAGTAAAAATACATAAAAACTTTGCACACAAAGAAAAAAAAATTGCGTTTGCATTACTCACTTTGATTGTACCTAGACAACACATATCCGTGTACAGTCGAAAACGCCTTTATATATGACATCTCTACGTCATGTTTTGTGATACCTCGAGTGCCTCATCTTGTCAGAGGAGCACTCGAGGGTGTCAACTGCGTCAATTATGTCAGAGGGTTGTTGTCAGTGACCATTTTCACTTTTCACCAGAGTGGCGAACCGGAACCGAACCGTTATTTTTAGCCGAACCGGAACTGAACCTGACCGAAATCTTCGCCGCCATCTTGAAACTGAACCGGAACTGTACCGGAAAAAATATAACGTTAACCGGTTCAAAACGGTTCACGGTAATTTTTTTTATATTGCAAAATCAGTGTTTCAGAAGTAAAAAATTGACAGCTGTATATCTATATAGTAATAAAATTCTTATATACCAAATTGCAATGTATGAGAAAATGTGAGTTTTCGTGGAGCTTTTGTATTGCCACTACGATTAGTCATGTGCCACGTGGTCACGTGACGTCATAGTGTGAAGCCATGCAGTCAAATAATTACACGTCATGTGGTCCCGAACCAAACTCGCGTGACTCACTGGTTTAAGTTGACTTAGATTGAAAACGTCACTAGATGTGATTAGCGTTGCTTACACCGTGACGTCAGATGCCATCACGACGTCTCACCACGAGTCACGTGACACCGTGACGTACTCGAATGTCATAAGCCCGAGTGGAGAGCTCGGGTTTTTGTCAATCATCACCACCAAACATTCGTGTTGACTCGTGTTTAGTCAATTGTGAGAATAGCCGAACTTAAACAATGTCCAAAGCTCAACCGATGCTTTCTTTGCCAACCCCAGCGAATAACTACGATGAACACTGACGGTGTGCAATTAGCGTCAGATCATATAACCGCTTGCTTTAATAATGAGTTGAGGAGGGGAAAGCTGTTACTTTTCTTTTTGATAGGTGAAAGAAGTTCAGAAATTTGAGCACTTTTTTTTGATGACGTCCTTGGTCTGAAGGAATAGAGGACCGAAGTGACAGGAGCGTTCAACAAGCATGCTCGATCTTCCTAAGTGCTATAAATTAACATCCAGTTATGAACATATGAACGCCCCACAAATTTGCGGGTGCTCCAAGCATCATTTCGAGTGAGAGTCAAGTATTTGAAAGTATCGGAAGGTCACTTGCACCTATTCAGCTAGTCCTATCTCTAGAATTTTATGTCGTCATTATCTGACGCTCAAAACCAATGTCGTCACTGAACGCTTATGTTTGGCACTGATAGGCACGCTTTTCGAAGCAGCATCCGATTTTCTTCCTTGAAAAGAAACAATGAAAAGGAAATAAATATTTTTTTTTAAACAGTCTGGTTGGCACATGCGTGTCGAATTTTATGCGAAACAGTACCGCAAAGCAGACTTGCGATGTTATGCGGCAGCCTAATAGAATGTTAGAGTGCGCATGACTGATAAAGCATAGAGTTGTGAAATGAGGCCTAGAAAGCAAGTGCACGTAAAAACGAACATTTCGCCTCCCGAGAAAGTATTCTGCGAAGTTTCGAGCTCCTGCAGGCCGATGTCAAAATATGATTTAAATTAGGAATATATTGTCTGCTATTCGTGCTGCTTACGTGTAATTAGGAACATCATTGCACGCATCTCTACCAGAGAGATACAACATATCAGAAATAATACCAACCCAGTCCTAAACAGTAAGGAGCCCGACGTTTCAAATCATATTCGCTTTTTTCATCGGGGGCGATTATTTGCTGGTGCAGAGCAGCAGCTCCTTTTCTATATACGGTGTGTCGTTAACTTCACTCACCTTTTTTCTTCAAATGCCATAGTCCGTCGACATACGCCGATGGTTAAGTGCCTGTCGACTTATTTAGCCCGACCTATTGAAACGTCGGACTTCTAACTGTTTAGGATTTGGTTGGTGAAGGTCTGTATTTCTCAAATTTCTGACCCAACCAGACAGAGTTCCGTCAAACGTGTTTACATTTAAAACATGCATTTGTGTATCTTTCTCTTGAAGTAAGGTGTCGTGTGTGGGACTATTTATAAGAATACCGTTTCTTATATTTCTTTCTGCACATTTCATGTATTTGCCTTCAGGTCTATAATGTGAGCAGACAGTATTTTCTTGGCATCCCCCGCGAAGCGGGTCTTTACACTGCCAAACAGCGAACAAAAAAGCACGCTTCTGAAGTCTCAACAGATAGCGTATTTTCGAGTATCGTCCTCCCGTGTCGGTCTCAAGAGGTTATGTGAACTTTACGCAGTCGAATTTTTTCTGCAAATAAAAAAATAATACTGTCTGAAGACTTCACAACATAAATAAAGGACCGATCAGCCCCAAGATATAAAAGAGGCAAATGCACCTCGACATTATCTGAAATATGCTCTGAAAATATTTTCAGACGTTTTATCCTCGATAGGCACGTCTATAAGTGTGTTGGATAGAAGCTTATATATATATATATATATATATATATATATATATATATATATATATATATATATATATATATATATATATATATATATATATATATATATATATATATATATATATATATATATATATATATATATATATATATATATTATAAGCTAATTTTTATAACATGTGTGTCCCTGGAGCATATTGAGCTCATCAAAAATATAGAAGTCTGTTCGCTCTTTTATGCGGTGAATAACAATTTTGTGTGTCTGTGGGCTGGACGAAAACAAAGAACACCTTGGCGAGTGGCGCAAGTATGACGATTGCGCACGCAGGCCGTCAGAAAGTGACAAATTAGATGGCTGCAATGTCGAGTAGAGTATAAACTACTTCTTTATTCTATTTAACAAAAAAAAGTGAGCAAGGGTGATGCTTATTAACAAAGTGAATGAACCGGCACGTTGTCAAGAACAAACCTCAAACGCCTAGCTATGTCGGAAATGAAAGGCTTGAGCGTGTTGGTGATTTACATTGACTTAAAACGAAAGAAACACACAAGAGGACGAAACAGAGAACACAGCTTTCGACTTGCAACGACAGATTTACTGGGGCGGACAGCCGCTTAGAGCTCGACTTGGAAAGGCAATGGGGAAGGGGGAGGGGGATGAGAGGAGATGCAAGAGACACAGGGAGACCGCTGCGGGGGCGAACACAGCGGGCGGTCGGGAGTCTGGTTTGTGTCCTCACTCTCGTGGATGACACCGCGCTATTTCAGGCCAGGTCTGGATCTTTCTACGAAGGTCACTCTTTTCTGCACGATAATTCACTCACATCACGTTGCTGAGTGTAAGCATTATTGGTCAAGAAAGCAAGCGTCGTGGTTGCCGCTCGGTGTTATTATAAAACTTACACTGAAAGGGCTGTCTAAAATTTTTCTGACCTTTTGACAATAATATTGGATTTGCTCAGTTGTGTTGTCATCATATATTATTTGAAACGTATTTTCTCAACAAGATTTCAGTACAGATATGCAAGGACGTGCTCATTTAACAATTGTATGCACTGTGATTAATTCCTAAGTTCAAGGGCACAACAGGATTTGACTTTTACTACTGCAACTGCAAAGTTTTCTCAATCACGGGTATTTTTGCCGACCTACCTCTTAGCAAAAACTAAGACGTTTGAAATATACCACACTCTAATTTGAGTGTATTTGAAGTACAGACTCATAATTGTAAGTACACAAACAATAGACCGAAAATACACACTTCTTTTTTTTACTCAGTTCTAAAATATATTTCTGAAAAACAGTTTTAAAATGCCTTTATTTAAACTACATTTTGAAGTTCGCTTCATCCGTTCTCAAATATGTAAATACTAAATTAGTAGGCACAAAATACGAGAATGATTCAATAAATAAGGTGATTTTTTTGTGTAAGGACTTCTAATACAAATAAAAGCTTACTTCTTGTTATTTTTTTGTTTTATTACTTTTCCACATGAATTTAATTTCTTATGCAGATTACAGAAAAAAAAAAAAGCTCTGAGAATTTTACCGAGTAACAAAGATGGCCGACCAAGATGCATGCTCCAGGATTGAACAGCAGTCAGTTATCAAGTTTTTGGTTGCTGAAGGGTGCAAACCCGTTGAAATTCATAGGAGAATGTCAACTGTGTAAGGTGCCACATGTTGCAGTCAAAAAAATATCTTCAAGTGGGCTAAAAGCGTTCACGAGAGGCACGATGTTTGAAAGTGACGATGAAGTCAAAGTGTTGTGAGCGACTGGTTGAGACATCAGTCTAAAGATTTTTATGCTGAGGATTGACGGAAGCTTGTGCACAGATGGGAAAAGTGTGTGACAGTGCTGGGAGACTACGTAGAAACAAATGAAGCTTCTATTTGTGTTAGAAGACCTTATACAAAAAAATCACCTTATTTATTGAATCACCCTCGTACCTTTCAATTAGATTTCTTAAAATATTAGTTTATTTCATGCAAAATATACCGCAACCTCTAAAAAAGGGAGCGATCAAAAATATATAGCAGAATGCATTTAAAAATGCCTTGTAATCGTAAATACTGTTGTGTCATACCCTAAGTACCTTTTGACTGCAATAACTTGGTAGTTTGACTTAAACTACCAAAGTATTGAAAAGCTCGCCTATCAGAAATTCACTTCAAGCAGATGTGGAGTACATTGAACTGCCTAAATACATTTGATTAGTTTGTCAATTGAGTTGTGCAGCATCGCACTGATCAATCAGTAAAGTTTATGTTATTTTTTTCCCTTTTTTTCTATCAAGAACACACCTCATGAGTTTCTTGCACACCAATCACAAACGGGGGTTCTGGGAACTACAACTCACAACACTTGCTGATGCTGGAAAGCTTCAGCAAGAGCTGCGAGCAGATATGTTTGGCGTGAATTCGTGGCAGCGCAACGTTTTACGATTGTCGGCACAGCTGCACATTGTATGTAACGTGAGTAGTGACTTTTCAAAAGTGACGTTAAGACCGTATTGAACAACTAGCTAAAGAAAAAGCAAAGGTGTCACTATTTTAGAAAAGTGGTGAATCGAGCTGACTCGACTTCATTCTGAGTGCGGCGTTGGTGCAGAGAAGTACAACATTTCTCTCTCAGAAGAAAACGGCTTCTAGAAGAAATGTTATTGCTTCCCCTGCATAGCACCTGTGGATATTGTTTGCTTCTCTGTGGATATTGCTTTAGCGACTTTCGCCAAAATTATTATTAGTTGTACCAATGCTTTTTAGTAAGATATATCATCCACGAACTTCGAAACACCGTTTTCTATTTGACATACTCCCTAGGAGAAGATAAAATACTAGAACCCTGAATAATGCGGGAGCTGGTCACCGGCCAAACGATTACCTTGAATATGTAGGCTATACAAGGCTCTAGACCAGTCACTGCGGGACCTGTGATTCAGGTGCGTTGTGCGTTATGGTGATTTGTGCTTGTGTTCGTGTCTGACATGTGCAGTTGTGGGACGTAGCTTTAGTAGAGCCTTGAAATACCACAGAAATACATTTACTAACAAAAACCAAAAAAAAATGGGCGTAAGCCGTTGCTTAGGACAAAAACACACCTTGAGGGGGAAGGAATACGGTTTAGGTGGTATGCCCAAAATCTTTTCTAATTGACATTTTTATGATGCAGGTATTAAACACATTACGTGCGTATATCGAATGCGGACAGAATAATACAGAATGAATACAAAATGAATATTCATATTCAATATGTATCAAATTCGTTTCAAGTACGGCCTCTTTTTGCTAAGGGACCAGAGCGATAACCTTTCAATTCATGCAAACTATATGCGACTGAGCTAAAAACAAATTAGATGCTGTGTCATATACGTTAATCCAGCTATATTTTTATACTGTGACATCGAACCTAAATAACCCAATCAATTTTTGATACCTGATAATTAGAAGTGGATTCTACAAATAATAAAAAGTGTCTATTGTAAAAAAAAAAAAAAAAACGTGAAAATATATTTTCAATTTAGCGGTTGAAACCGGTTCGAACGGTAATATTTTCCTCCCCGGAACTGAACCGGAGCTAAACGGAAAGCCGTGAACCCGAACCGGAAACCGATAAAACTTTCGGTTCGACACTCTGCTTTCGACCCGGAAAGCCACATTTCCAAACGACCGAGTTCCTAGACTATCGCGAATGCTTCGTTTTCGATTGCCGATCACTTTGCCTGCACAGCCATACGTTTTTCGCTCAAAAAGGCTTTTGGTTTATCCCTTTCCTCAAATACTTGGGAGAGGCATACACCGATGGCATGCTCTGACGCGTCGGTTGTTAGGAGGAACGTCAGTACTGATGCCAGCCTTTTTTATAACTGAACTAAATGCTTGTTCTGCGTCCCCATTCCACATTCCACGGTATCAATTTTTGGAACTCGGCGGTTTGTGAGGTGAGTTAGGTGGCCGCACCCCGTGCGAATATCTAGGAACGTAATGTCGATAGTAGTCGAATAACCCCAGTACGCTCCTTGGTTCTGTCTTCGCCTTGTGCGCCACCACGTGTTCAGTTGCGCCACCACGTGACCTTAGTTACATTAGCCTTGGTTGTGTACACTTGTGAGCCCCACAGCTGGAATATTCTCCAAGACTTGATGGAAATGTTCCAGGTGCTCTTCGCAAGTCTCTGAATGTACTGCCACGTCGTCAATGTACGCAGACGCATACCCCTGGTGTCTTTTTAGCATATCATTCATGACGCTCTAAAATGTTACAGCGGAATTTAGAAGTCCGCACGGCATCACTTTCCATGCGTACAGGCCGCTCGGTGTCGCGAAGGCCATGTAACCCAGCGAGTCCTCACCCACCGGCACTTGCCAATAACAACGTGTCATAGCTAAGACATACCGTCGCTTTTGCCACATAATAAATTAGCTCTGTGACATTTCCCGTTGGAAAGCTGTCCCCCTCTGATATAGGGTTAAACCGCCGATAGTCAATGCACATTAAGATTGACCCATCCTTCTTTGCGACACACACGACAGGGTACGCGAAGCCGCTATATATCGATATAGATGAAGTCTCACTCCAGAAGCTGTGCCACCTGGGTTTCAACCTTTTTCTCAAAGCAATCGGTACCTTGTATGGGTACGCTCTCGTCAGTTTTGTCTCCCTGCAACAAGCGTCGATCTTATGCGCACCGACTGTACACCTCCCTGGCTTCACATAAAACACGTATCTTTAGCTGTCGAGCACTCTCAAGCTTTATTCTCTGACTATCACTCAGATGGTGGAAGTTACGGGTGAATTTCTCTATCGGTAGCATTGGCAGCATTGCCTGTTGGAGCACCTTTTATCTCCCCGAACTCATCGCCCGCTTTGAAGATAACCCCAACGTCATGAGCGCGCACGAAGTACTTGCGTAATTTGCCAGCGAGTACCCGCATGTCACTGCTTTTAATACAGCTAACAATACAGCTTTATTACCGTTTCCGCTTTTTAAACACCTCCGGCCCTACCCACATAGGTTTGAGCTGGCCAGAAAGCCCCGTTTCAAGCACCACGACTTTGTCAAAACTAAAAAATGCTTTCGTCGCGTCCTCATGTTATAGCTCTACGTGTACGCTTGTCAGTTTGCTTTAACATGCTCGTCGACCGCACGGGCTGTCTCTGGCATACTCGCTCTTAGATTCTTTAGGTATTATGCTGCGTGTTTATTTAGATCTAAAAGGCGGCGTCCATTTTTCAGTCCAGTTTCTTATTCATATATACAGCGGTCTGTGAAGACCTTTTCCATACCCCAGTTCGAATGGTGACACCCCTCTGATCTCGTTCGAGACTTCCCTATACTGCCCACAGAAGGCAAGACACATACATGTTCAAGTGACCATTATGCTCGCCCACTACATAGCGAAGCATGGCAGTGAACGTGCCGTTCCAACGCTTTCGACAATGCTATTGATTTGAAGATGATGTGGTGTCGAGAATCTGATCTTCACCCCCAAGCGACTGAGTAGTTACTTCGTGAGTTGGGACGTGAAGTTTCTTCCCTGATTGCAGCAGATAAGCTCCGGCACAGGATGTCGCAGAAATATCGCAATCAGCGTCTGACACGTGACTTTGACTGTGAGAGTTCGAAGAGGTACCACCTGTAAGCTATCGCGTGTTGTGGTCTATACGACATTCAGCGCACACCGGTGACTGCGCAGGGAGAATGGGCTCAAGTGGACCAATGCACTCTATAAAGACCAATTCGAAAGGTTTATGAGGCCTTATCGATGGAGTTATCGGAATTCTTCTGTAGCATTTTCCCATGATATAATCTGGCACTCTTTTATGCCCTACAATGCCTCTTGACGTCGGCCGCCACAGTCAACCAAAAAATGCACTTCTAACCTGTTGCTTTGTTTTCTTTTCAGGTAAAGCTCCTCCATACGTCATGTCGCGTGCTAATTTAAACACACTTGCTCTACCAAGCTCCGGGAGCGTGAGCTGTTCACGTTGTTTTCTGTTAATTCGGTCTCTTTGAAACGAACGAGTTTTTTCAACCCACATGTCATGAGTTTTATTGCGGGCGTGTTCCCACGGGTCATTAAAGGGCAACTCCGCTCAATTCCGAAAAATTTAGGCTTACATGGATCTATTTCACAAAGTACTACTCAACAGCTCTACGTCTTCGGATTCGCGAAATGGTGAATATTATTTGTGCAATCTTAATTTAAACATCAGCTGATACCGAAACCGAAACTTCGGTTGCGTCAGGCAACATTGGTCGTCGTGTCCTCAGAGTCATGGCCGCGGTCACGCCGAACCACGTGGTCTTGTGACGTTCGTAGGGGCGAGGTACAGACACGCGACGCGGGCAGGTGACGTTCGGGGCGAGGCATAGGACACGCGACGCGGGCAGGTCACTTCGCATGGCGTGGACGGTGATGGCCCGGGGAGAGGGGGAAGGGGAGAACACGAAAGAGGAGAGGGGGGAGCGGAGAAACCGGACATGCGATAAACGCGCAGGGCAAGCGCAAACTAGCGCATCCGCGTTACGGTGATCACGTGGACGCCGTAGAGCCAACACCGGGAGGAGAAACTCATGACGTCATCGTTCAATTTCGCTTGGAGAAGTAAAAACAACCAAAACGTGAGAGTGACGTAGTCATGCCTTTGGCGTAGTGGTTCAACGTTGGCCGCTCCAACCCCGTCGCATTGAATGCGCTGACGATTGCGCCTCACGTCGCACGCTAGAGTTGGCAGATTTCGGCGACTTGGCTCGTTTGAAAGTTTGCTGGCCAGTTTATTAAATATATAGACGGAATTAGATCGTAATATTTGACATTGGGTCTTCCTATATGATACTGAAGAGGGCTGCATAGTTTTCTAAATATCAAAAATGAAGCGGAGTTGCCCTTTCAGAGATGTGTCGTCTTGGTTTTTCGCAAATTCTGTTTTGGCCATGCCTTATCCCCGGACATTCTAAAAAAACACACTTCCTAAACGACAAAAAGTGAGACAGGAACCTCTCTTTGTGTCAAAATCCAATCGAGGGTTGCTGTCAGCTTGGCTTTTCCTCGGCCCTGATCTTCACCTCTAGCATGTTGGTATGTTCTGCCTGTTTCAGGAAGTCTTGGTGTGCCCTCTTAAGTTGCTAAAATACTTCTTGAGTCAAGAGAGCATCTACCCACTCGGTGAGCCTCCCGGTTTCCGCACAAAGTGTGACAACCAGTTAGTCGCTTCGTCATTCGTTCCCAAGCCCAGCGGCACGTATCTGAGCTCCGCTGTGACTGTCTGAACGAAAGCGCATCTGAGGAATACTTTCCCGCTTCCCTGCTGAAGTGCCTTTGCAGGCGCGACATCCCGTCTCAGGACTGTGATGTCGGCACTCGAGTCCAAGCAAGCATGAAAAAGTTTACCCCTTCGCCGTAAGGCGCACGCAAGTGATGCCCGATTCAAACCTGTGCGTTTCTCGTGCTTCCGGCATATCAAGCGCTTCTCACGATAGAAGCAAAAGCGCTCCCCTCGCACTGAGCTCCTAGAGGTCGGTGCGTTTGCGGTGTTTACAGCTACATGTACCTTTGCAAAGACAGCCTCGTTTGCAGTGCCCAAAATTTTCACATCAAAAGCATTTGGACGTCGGGGGCCTCTCGCATTTCTTTTGATCGCTTCCGTCTTCGACACGCTTAAATTGTTTTGTGTTCTCAGGTAGTTTTGCGGCCGGTTTTCGTGTCCTTGTCTGCGCCCACGTCTACTCTTCTGATATATTTCTTGGAGTTGGCCAACTATTTTGGCATCACTCACTTCATTTTTATTTTGGGGGACGTAAGCACGGACATCGTCCATCATTACTTATTTTAATCTGTCCGATATGATCAACGGCCTCACATCCTCTAGTGTCTTCATATCGCGGCTTTCTAAGTAGTAGCCAAACAAGGTGTCTAGTTCCGTCTATAATTGATCCCACGACCCTCCGTCTAGCTTTCGTGCAATGTGAAGCCTGCGCCTATACACGTCGACAGTCATCCGAAGCTCGCTCGAGTAAAATGCCGCGCAGCTCTTCATACGACAACACGCGTCACTCAGCTCTTTTGACGACGGCGGCTCCCATTTTCTCGTTCAGCAACAGTAAGAGGAGTGCACCCACGGAGACTCTTCCGACACCTGATAAGCTTGAACCATGCGAGAACCAGGCCGTCCAACGCGGGCATTGGGGGCCAGAACCGCGCGAAGTGTTTTTGCCTAATGCCCGATTTCACTTGTACTCCAAGCGGTCGGTTCATTAAGAGCTCCCGCTACCCTAATTTGTTCCAATTTTAATTTCTGAAGCTCGGTATTGAGCTTTATTAATGTTACCATCCCACTGAGATCGTTCGAATCCGGAATGTGCTCTCCCCGACTACCACTAGCGCCTGCGTTCGAGTCAGCTCCATCCGAGCCAGCTAATGCGGTCTTCGATCTAGTGTCGAGCATGGTGAGCCTCGGAAACAAAAACCGGCAATGGGACTCACCAGTTGTCTCTGTGCTGAATGCTCCGCATACCACGGCAGGCGAAGTCCCAGGTTGAGTTCCTTTTCTTCTAGTTGGCCTCGAAGCGACGCTGTTTCCAGTCTCAGAACTACAGCTGCGCTTGCTATTCGGTGACGCGAGGTCTTGCCGCCAATTTATTTTCCGGTTAACCGCTCACTCCTCCGTCAGCACTGCAACCAAGATCGCCGTCCTCCCATGGAGGTGCCGCCCGGAATCATGTTTCCGCTGCTTGCTGATAAAGCGTCGCCAGTTCCCGTGTAATGTAACTGAATGTTATGTATTCTTACTCTGAAGATTCCCAGAAACAAGTGCGGCTGCCTCGTTTTCTTGAGTTCCTTGGGTACTTTACCCTCTGGGCTTCACACTGAGATACAGCCATGGTTGGCAATCCAGAAGACCGGACCTGTCTTCCCACGTAGGTATTGCCGAGGCCCGTTACACTCTCCCTCCTTTCCGGATCGTCTTCTCTGACGCAGTGCCGATGTGCGCCTCTCCTGTTTGTTCCTGCCGTTCTTGGTGACCATTTCTCATCGCCGAAAGTCAGCGGGATCCTGTCGACTGCGCCGATCAACCTTCCGAAGAAGGGTGCGGTCGGATGAGATACCAACAAAAAAATCCGCCGGAAATTGCAGAAAAAAAAAACAAAACGTTTTTCGGTCTCGCTGAGCACGTTGCGGCAGGGCAGACTTTTAGTGACCAGTGCGGCAACGTTTACTGACAACGGCAAACAATATATAGGAGGAGAAAACCTTGCGTTGAAAGCCCCAATCTTCAACCCTTTTTGACCCCAGAGCAAAATCTCCCCGAAGGCTCTCGCGCTTCTTCATTTATAGGCGCCGCGAGGAATCCCTTTCTCTCTAACCAGCACGCACTCAGGCCCAGAGGTTTCAGAGGTTAGGACGAACACATCCCAGTCCCCAGTACTGAGCACTCGCGGCCTACGCTGACCAGAGACAGCACATCGTGTTTGCGAACGTGAGAAAGCTCCGGTGCTTTAGGGCGAGGTGCGCTCTCGTGTCCTATACCACGGAAGAGTACATGCCCGGACACACGTGTATTTAGAGTGCGTACGTGAGCGGGAACCAGAGCCTAATGACGGTGCCCGCTCACGTGCACATGCAGTATGAAGCTTTTTTCTTCTACAGGAGAAAAGCTTCATAAAAGACATTAAGGGGCCTACATGGTGAAAATTAATGCAATGAAAAACGTCAAAGCAACAAGCAAAGAGGTGGCTCGCTCCTCCATAAATTCCTCTCTTCTTTCTACTTTTAGATACCGAGCAATGAAACGGAAGAGAAAATCACAAGATAGACATTGTACGAGGACTTCTAAGAATATATTGCCACGCGCGTCGCTGAGCGTAGCGTCGCTGAGTTGTAACCGAATGGTTACCGCACTTGGCTGTCGCGCGGAGAAAATGGGTTCGATTCCAGGGAGCGGAATCTTCTTTTATTTATTTTTTTTAAGTGGTCGTTCTCGCAAATTCGAGAACGTTCTCGTCTGATCGAGTTACGAATATTCTACGTGCCGAACATTCTAGGCCGAATGTTCCAGAAACGCACGCGGCTACAAAAGGCTCTCCGTGTGGCAAGCCGGGGTCAGTTTCGCCCCAGCGCTCGATCCTGCTGTTTCGCCGACATCGACGCCTGCGTCGCTAACCTTTCTCTATTTTGTGCTGCAGCACAAGTTCGCTTCATGAAACGTTCAGTTTATTCAGTTATTCGACGCCTCATCCCTTGTCATTCGTGAGAATATTTTCTTCCTCATATATTGAGAGCAGGTTGCCTTAGTAAATACAGGATCGGCTCTGAACTTTGTCTATTCTGCCCACCCTGGGTGGCTCTGAGCACTTCTGTCTACAACTTTAGATACACCTTCAAAGCAAAACTATGTTAACTTTGGGAAGACGCCTTTTGTCAAGCATGGCAGGGAGGCAGTCCTTGGCCTTAATATAGGTCACGGGTGGCAATACATTTAGCGGCGTTTGGTGTGGTTTATATGGCTGTGAAAAGCTATACATTTTAATGTAGGTGGAGGTGCATATACTGACTCGCAGAGTGAAACAAAAGAAACCATTTGAATTTGCTGACGAACTGCACCTACCACCTTTAAACAAATATACGTAGAATAAGGTGGGGCAAAAGGGACTTTCGGGAAAATACGACAAATTGCGTTTAACGCCAACTTTGTTTTAATCTTGCGAAGGGATTAATTTGCTAGTTTGCCAATATCTGGTGGAATTCAGTTGCGAAGGAAGAACTCTTTTTTAGGGCGTGGGGGCTGAGGTGGCAAAGATGTTCATGGCTTTGGGCTACGGAGAGGGGATGGTGGTTCAAATTGCATGTGTATATTATTGGGTCGGCTGGGTTCAAGGGGGGGGGGGGGGGGCTGAAGCCCTATAAGCCTCCCCCCAGAATACGCAACTGGCGGCATTTCTCTCTCTTTACTTCATAATGAAATCTGCTACAATTGAAGTCAACACGGTCCCTAAAAACCTTACACAGCTATTTGTTCATGGGGCGACGAACCGCCAAAATAAGGTAGAAATACTTCATTTCCCTATTGAAAATCTGTTTATGGGACATACCCGGCTTTCTGAAATATTTTGACATACCACTTTAAAATGTTGAGTGGTTTCGAGATGAACGTCAAAGTTTTCTAATGGGCCTGATGTATTAGCTTAAGAACTTCTAAAGGGTAAAGAAGACCCGTCATAATATTTTGAGAGACCTGTGCGGTCTGTCCCAGTCCTGTCCGTGAAACCACAGCACCCATCAAAGTCGTTTTAACGGGTCTGGTTTAGATATCACGTAACCCTTCAGGATATATGCGTCGGCAGAAGCCGCTTGGCCATTTTTTATCAATCGGACCTAACGAGCGTTAGAAATTGAGGAGGCAATCCCTCGTCCTTAATTGCTGCGCCTATGTTTCTGTTTGTGTTTCATGGGCGGAACTAGAGAGAGAAAGAGAGATGGCGTTTACCCGACGCCAAGGTGTCGAATCGAAATTTTTATCGGTTCGGTTCCGGTTCGGGTTCACGGATTTCGGTTCAGTTCCGGGGAGCAAAAATAACGATTCGAACCGGTTCGAACCGGTTTGAACCGCAAAATTTAGACTATATTTTCCGCCTTTTTTTGGCAATGGGCACTATTTCAACAGTGAAACGAGTATCTACATAAAGCTTTATAATTAGTAGAATTATAAGGTCGTGTAATTTAATTTCGATAAAACAATAAAAGAAAAGCTAGATTACATATATAACTCAACAACTTTTTTTTTTTTTTACCACAGTCGCATATATTTTGCCCGAATCTATAGGTTATCAGTATGGTTGGTCGCCTAAAATGCCCGTTAACGCTACAACTTTGCGTTCCGCAGTATTAAAAGTCGAATCTTCCTGTGCTCTTGAACTTGGGAATTAATTACAGTGCATAAAATCATGAAAGTGGAACGTTTTCACCGTGCATATATTTCTAAATCTAGTTTACAAAGTACGTTTTACAATATACTTATATGATGACGACTCAACTGAGCTAAAAGCAATCATATTTGCAAAATGCCGGGGAAGTTTTAGGAGAAATCCTTTCAGTCTACCTTTTTATGGAGACACTGAGCGACAATCACAACGCTTGCTTTCCTGACCACTACTGTTTACACTCAGCACAGTGATGCAGGCGAATTAATGCAGGAAAGTGACCCCGTACTTAGATCGAATCTGGCCTAAAATAGCACGTATACCAAAATGAATATTTTCGACATTGCTTGGCGTTTCAGATTTGTTCTTGGTCAAGATGCCGATCAATTCAATTTGCAAATAAACATCACCCTTGCTATTTTTTTACATTTTTGTTAAATAAAACAAATTAGTATTTTGTACTCTGCTCAGATATTGCAGCTACTTAATTGGTCACTTTCTGACAATCTGCGTGCGCAATCGTCCTAGTTCCGCCAACACCACTGCGTACTTCGTTTTCGTCCAGCCCACAGACATATAAAGTTCTTGTTCATCACATAGAAGGAGCAACATACTTCCTAGATGTTTGAGAAGTTGAATATGTGTCAGTAACACAAATGCTATTTAAATCAGCTTAGAAACAAAAAAATTGTTTAAGGTCTCCCAACCAGTTATAGACGTGCTTATCGTGGATAAAAACGCTGGAAGGTATTTGCGAGAACATATTGAAGATAATTGTGAGGTGCATTTATTTATTATGTAAATCTTTACGGTGATCGGCCCTTTATTTATGTTGTCAAATCTTCAGGCAGCAATGGAATATTTTTTATTGTCATCAATAAATTTAGCTGTATACAGTTCCACATAACCGCTTGAGACCAACACAGGAGGATGATTCCCGAAAATACGTCATCTGTTGAGTCTGCGGAACGCGCTTTCTTGTCCGCTGTTCGGTAGTGTGAAACACCGGGTTGCGGGCTACGCCAAAAAGGACGTATGCTCACATTTTAGATCTGAAAGGCAAATACCGAGATGTGCAGAAGAGAGATAGTACATGTTATTCTTCTAAATAACCCCACACAGCACACCTTACTGCAAAATGTGTGTAGCGTTACAGGTTTTAAACGCGAACAAGTTCGACGGAACTCCGTCTGGTTGGGTTAATATTTTGAGAAATGCAGGCCTTCACCAACCGAGTCCTAAACATGTAGGAGCCCGACGTTTCAATAGGTCGACAGCCGCTTAGCCATCGGCTTATATCAACGGACTAGGGCACAAAGAACAAAAAAGTCCGAGGACACATAAGCACTCCTTATGAGTTGTGAAAACCAAATCATGAATGCCGTTCTTCTGCTCCCTTAGTTCGCCTGCTGCGTAGTGGCGTGAACGGCCCTTTTTTGTTGGCCGTCGACCGAGCCCGCGTTGTAAGCGGCCTCTCCGCGCTCAGCTGGGCTGCGCAACCTCTTCGGAGTTTGCCCGAGAGGGCTGTGCGGCCAGGCCCGCACCGCCGCACCGGCGGCCGGCCGCTGCGTGCGCTGCGCCGCCATGGAGAGGGCTTCTGGTTGCGTTTATTGAAACTACGCCGCACGAGAGCCAATGGGAGCCTCGATCCTGATGACGCGCGCCAGCCGATGGGAACCTATCCATCAGATTGCCACCCACGGGACATTGAACAGGGAGGCACCGTTTGGCGCAGTTTCAAAGCTGACGACGTCGGTTCGATCCATGGAACAGTTAATGCTTTCGCATTAAAAGTGAAGGAAGCAAACGACACATCGTAGATGGAAAAATGTGCCGCAGCTCTCCACGTGAAATAAATAGTCGCCCCTGATGATCATGCCGGAACGGTCCGAACCGGTTTTGAAATGTCAGACTCCTAACTGTTCAGGACTTGGTTGGTTATGGTCCGTATTTCTCTCATAGAGATGCGTGCATTGATGTTCCTAATTACACATAGATATCGTGAAGAACAGACAAGATATTGAAAATTTAAATCCCATTTTGGACATCGGATTCCACGAGCTCGAAACTGCAGAATACATTCTCGGGAGGCTAAAGTTATACTTCGGCTTTACCTGCACTTGTTCTGGGGCCTCATTTACAACTTAGTGCTTTATCAGTCATGCTCTGACATTTTATTAGGCTGCCGCATACATCGCGAGACGGCCCTAATACATACTGCACAACTTTACAATTTGGAGCATCCGCTTCTGCTATACTTCGCTCAGCTTAAAGGGGCACTGCAAATGGACGAAGAAACCGAATGGTGCTGCGAAAGGCCCGCCTATCAGTGTCATACACGAGCGTTCAGTGACGACATTGGTCTAGAGCGTCAGATAATGACGACGTAGAATTCTAGAGGAAGGACTGGCTGAATGACGCAAGTGACCCCTTTTGATCCCTTCAAGCACGTGACTCTCACTCAAATTTTATTTGGAACACCCATAAATTTGTGGAGCGTTCTCATCTTCATAATTGGATAATAATTTTCAACATTTAGGAATAATAATGAGGGGGGGGGGGTGTTGGGGGATATTTAGATAGCGTGTAGAAAATTCGACGAGTCACTCGCAGTAGATGCGAAATTTAGCCAGTGCAGTACAACCGCTAGCCTGGGGTCTTTAACGTGCACCAGGCAGTAGTGAGTACACGACCGCACGCCGGTACGATGCTCATCAAGATCGAAACGGGGCAGGGGTGGGGATTGAGCCCAGGATCTATTCTGCAGCGCGAGCTTCCTTCGACGTGCTCCGACCTGGTGTGCGCTAGCCCACTTCGGCCACCGATCCCCCTAACTAGAGCCACTAAATATGCTGCGCCAAGCGTATCGGCACTCTATTCTCCGGCATTTTTGTGTGCGCCGCCATTTTGGTGCTTGTGCAGAGCAAGATGCAGCTGCCGATCGTCATGGGTCAAAAGTGCGACTTCTTCAGCATTGGATTCGCTGTTAGGAAGCTCATTTAATAATGTTTTTTCCTATCGCGAACTGTTTAAACATTTGTTGAGGGCGGAAAAATGTTTTCTGTGATTTTGATATAAACCTTCAGATAACTGGCACCCATGATTTTCAGCCACAATATGGCCAAGTGTTGTTACTCTGAAGCGTAGCTTATTTAATTGCTCTACACTTAACATTTAGAAAGATCACGCATGGTTGCTACACGCTCTTTTCGTTTAGGTTCTCTATTGGTTCAGACCAAGTACGTCATCAACAAAAGAAAATGTGCTCCAAGTTCTGAACTTAATTCGCCTATTACGTTAAAAATACGTCAGACGTTTTTTCTTTACTTTATGTTTAATGTGTTCCTAAAGATTCTCGCTCATTAGAGTGAACGCAATGGAAATTAAAAAAAACGGCAGACACTCTTCGCAGGGCCCCTTCAAGTCCAGACGCAGCCAATGCTACAAGCGCGATAATGTGCGTCCTGACCAGTGCTTACACTGCAGGAGCGCGCGTGCTTTGCAAGAAAGCTGAAAGCCCGAAGCTCGCTCTTTTAGCTTCTGCTACGCTCACACTTAAAGTGAAACCGAGTATTGTGTTGAGAACATCACATTTAACCAGATAACTGAACTGTTTAACATGGTTTGCACGTGACATCATTGGACTCTAAAGAGTATTCAGTGGGCGCCATATTTGTAGGTGCTGTTTAGAGCGCATGCTCAGAGCGAGCTCACATGTATGAGGCTGCTAAGACCTTCACTTTTGATGGTGCTGAATGCACATTACAAAATAACCGTGGAAGCTCGCCATCAGCACGCGCTCAGCAGTCGCGCACACAGCTATGGCCGCCAGTGAATACTTCCTATAGACGCTTTGCAGCAGCTGTGCATGGGCGCCGCCATAAGCGACCTTCAGTTTTTGTTTCCTCTTATTACGTTCGCTTCACGTCATCGTTGCCACAGCTGGACAGGGTATTGCGACTTTAGGTGCTACTGTGTCCTCCTCCCCAGAATAGGCCCCTGTGGAGGCTCATAAACGCCCGCTTCAGTGGCTCGGCATTTCGGTAAAACAGGAGAAGGTCGGCTATGGCGGCTCAATCTGGCGCGTGTGCAAAGCGTCTATATGCTAGCTGGTCAGAAATTTCTTCTCGCTGACAAAATCAGATCACGTGGTGCACAATGCACGCTGCAGAAGGTTCGAGCTCAGTGCAACTCATGTATTCAGAAACAAAAATTATTATTTTTGGAGCAGCGTCGTGAGGAACGACGCGAACGTCTGGCATCATGAAAACCCTCTTTCAGGCAGGAGTGATTTTGCAAACGAAGTAGCTTTGCGGGATCGCGCTGTCTTCTCAGCGCCCACGATGCGGTGCAGAGGAACCTTTACAACACAGCATGTTTTTAAAACTCCCCTTCCCCCCTCTCCCCATTCCTTTGACGATGCTCCTCCAGAGAATACTCTTTTTTTATTTCTGAGGGACTTCCCTCTCCGTTTGGGGGTGTTAATTGGAAATTTATATTTCTTTCATTTGTTAACAGTAATACAGTCAAACCCGTTTATAACGAACAGCAAGAAACGCTACGATCAGTTCGATATAGCAATGCCCATTTGCAACGAACTTTCACGGTGCGTTCGTTGTAAGGCAAGAGCTTCTCTTTCTTTCTCATCTCTTCACTTCCGCCTTGTAACAACGCGCTGGATTTTTTTTTCATGCGTGTAGAGAGTTTTTTTTAGCTTATCTCTTTTTCTGAATCGCTTTTTCGTGAGTGCGAACGCTTTCGGAATGAAAAGTTATTTTTCTGTGCGTGCGTGCAGTGTGTATTTTTAGCTTTCTCCCCTTCTGAATCACTTCTCTTCGCTTACTTTTCTTCGCAACTTGAGCTTTTGGAATTTTCTTCTTTCCTACTTCTTTTTTTGGGGGAAGGGACAGGCTAGACGACAATTATTTGCGCGTGTTTGGATGCCTTCCGGGAGGAAAAGTTCAATATAACCAATATATTGTTCGTTATAAACAGTATGTTTTACATCCATTTTAATTTAAATTTTCCGTGAGTTCGATATCGACATTAATTCGCTGTACGTGGGTTCGTTCCTAACGGGTTTCATTGCACTTCATTTATTTTAGTTTGCAACCCAAAAACTGTGAAGATTAATGAAAAAAATGTGAAAATTTGAGCGGCTGATTTTAAGGTCACTAGAATTCTTCTTTTCAGGTATCCATGCCGTGCAGACTTGTAGTTTTGTTCATCGTCAGATTATTAAGCCATATTTAGTTCTTTCAATGCTTCTATTCTCGGGCGCAGCTTTCATGAGACAGTTCAGCGACAACGATATCCATGTTTAGCTGCCTCAATGATGTGTACTTGTAAAATGATTCATGGAACAGTTTTTACACTTTCAGTAAATACCACTAAGAGCCCTGACGTTGATAGTTTGAAGAAACTCCCATTAGTTTTCCTCTGCTCAATGGCAGACGCAGGAGAAATAAAGGAAAAACAGAACCCATCCTTTGGGAATGATTATCTACGTTAATGCGAATAGCATCAAACGGTGCGGAGTTATGCGCGTTCGTCAGGTGGCCGGCACACTCTAGATACGCCAGCCCACTCTTGAGGCGATTCTAAATTTGTTGACACTTTCACAGCCCTGCGCACGATCTCCGCAGCCCAGCACGTGCGTTTGTGTCACTTAGGAAGGCGAGCAAAGCACGCGCCATACGCACAAACACTCAAAATGGTACCGACCAGACTTTCTGGCGTCTCAGCTAGTCTCAACCAACGGTACTCTAAACGGTTGTTTATATCTTTACCATAGGACGCGCTTACAGCGCTGTCACAGCTACCGGTGCGCGCGCGTTCCATGCACGAGGGCTCATTCCGCTCTCGTGAGGCTGAGCAGCCGCTAGATCAGCTCTCCCGAGCGCGGGAGAGGGTGAGCTAGAGGGAGAGGGTAGCTAAGCCCTCGTGCATGGAACGCGCGCGCACCGGTAGCTGTGACAGCGCTGCAAAGCGCGTCCTATGGTAAAGATATAAACAAATGTTTAGAGTGCGGTGAATGACTGCCTTCATAGCTCTGGATTCCATTTTCGAACGCCGAAGCGAGCGAACGTGGCATCATGAGCTCCCGTGGAGCGGTTTCAGCGGCCGTCGCCGGCCGCGGTAACAGGGCTGAAGACAACACCCAGGACTACAACGTCATCCTGCCTCCTTTGCCAACAGGGTCAGTGGTTTTAAACACCGTTTTTCTTCATGCGGACGTGAAGGGGCGGCCGTACCGCGTCGAGGACTTTCGCGACGCGTTGATTCGTCTGGCTTTGCTTCCCGAGGTCTTGGCCCTCGGGGCTTACCAGATGAATCACGTGTGGGCAGTAACGTTTAAGAATGACGAAGGCAAAAAGAAAATGCTGGCAACGCCGGAGCTGACGGTCAAAGGTCGTCGATGCATCGTTATCGACCCCAGCCACCAGGACGTTCGCGTCAAGCTTCATTGGCTGCTCTTTAGCGTCGCCGACGGTGATGTGAGAGAGGCCCTGGCGCCGTACGGCAAGGTCATCGAAGTGGCCAGAGAAAAGTGGCGTGTCGACGGCTGCCAGAGCGTCGGCACCATGACGCGCACGGCGGTACTTCGGCTCAAGGCGGGCACCACCTGCGACGACATCCCGCACCAGTTGCGGGTGGGCGGAGAGCTAGCCCTCGTCGTCGTGCCTGGAAGAGCTCCGCTTTGTCTCCGGTGCCAGCAGACGGGGCACATCCGCAAGGAGTGTCGTGTTCCGCGATGCAACGTCTGCCGTCGTTTCGGCCACGAGGGCGCTCACTGCGTCCGAACGTACGCGGCGGCTGCTGCGCCTGGAGGGGGCCTGGAGAAATCGGAGCTCCTTATGGACGAGGACGACGCTGAGGAGGCTGCCGCGGGCTCTACAGTCAAAGGAAGCCCTGTAGCGAACGCTCTCCCTGCGCCTGAGAACGCGGCGGGGACGAACACGAATGATGCGTCGCCAAATGCTGGCGAGATGGTGCACTCGGGGCAGCAGGAGGTGGTGGCGACGGAGGTGCCTACACCGTCCGGTGTGGAGGGCAACATCTCCGATGCAGTCAACAGGCAGCCAGCAGTCGACGTCCCCATGGACGATGCAGAGAAAACGGCGAAAAGGACGCGGGAGGAAAACGTCACGGGCCCGACGGATTCGGAGCAGGAAGAGCCGCCGTCAAAGGCGGGCCCTATCTGGATGCGACGGTCCACAGTCAATGCGAATGCAACTGTGGACGACAAGGAGACAGCCAAGCCACCCCCGTGATAGCATACGCCGGAGTTCGACGGGGGCCTCGGAGTCTGTGCAAGCAAAGTGCAGAAGCCAACATCGCGCTTTGTCGGAACAGATGGGTGCACGACCCGAGGTAAGCACCATGAGGACCCTCTCTCTCTGAATGGCGGTGATGTTAGAAGCTCCTTTACGTGTCGCCACGATCAACGTCCGTGGCCTTGCGGCGAGACGCCGGCAGTATCAACTTAGTCGACTATTAGCCGAGAACGAGATCGACATCGTGGCCGTGCAGGAAACAAAGATCGAAAGCCTGGAGCAGACGGACCGCATGGTGCAACCGTTTCGGACTCTTTTCAATGTTTGTGTCTCACACGCTGTTGGAACATCCGGCGGTTGCTGTTTGTTTTTCCGCCGGTCTCTAGGTGTCGTTGAGACGGCCATGGTTTCGTGTGCGTCTGGCCGTTTTGTGTTCTGCGATTTTTCTTTTTCAGGTATAGACTGGCGCGTTATTTGTGTTTATGCTCCGACTAACGAGCGTGAACGTAGAAAAACTTTCGAGGGACTGACTGAGTTCCTTAAAGGTGAAAGAGTTGTTATTTTTCTTGGAGATTTCAATTGCGTCTGCGCACCAGAGGACCGTGCTAATGAAACCCGGGTTCGCGACTCAAGTGCTCTTTATTTGAATGACATTGTCGCTGAAAATGCGTTAGAGGACGTCGCAAATGTCACCGCCAAAAGTAGCGTTCATTTCACACACTATCAGGGCCTTAGTCATGCTCGACTTGACAGGGCTTACGTTTCGCTTAGTCTTGTCCCGCTGTGCGACAATTACTCCGTTCAACCTGTTTCTTTTAGCGACCATGCGTTAGTTATGTTCACCCTCGGTAAAAAATTTAAAAAGTCAAGATGGGAATGGTCGCTCTGGAAAATGAACAGTAGCCTTATGAAGGATGAAGTTTTTAAATCTAACGTAGATGATTTATTTAGGAAATTTTACGAAGACGAGAAGACAATGTGGGGTGCTAGGTGGGAACTTTTCAAAGAAGAAGTAAAAATTAACGCAATTGAAAGGAGCACCACCCTTAACTATCAAAAACAGAAGAAGGAGAAAGAGCTACGCAGTCAATTGAATCTGTTTTTGGTCGAAGAAAGCGCGAAACCGGGTGAGTTTGTACGAGAAATAAGGGATATCAAGAACAAACTTGAAGTAATCGACTGTGAAAGATATAGAGGGGCCATTGTGCGTGCGCGGTCACTGAGGCTATGGATGGGCGAAAGACCTACGAAGCGAGCACTGAGCGACGAAAAAGGTATGCGCAGCGAAACGAGATAAAAGAAATACGCTACGGAAATACGATAACTCGCGATAAGAAAACGATCGAGCGAGCGTTCGTTGAATATTATAACGATTTGATGGGTCACAGCGTACCAAAAAATGACGGTTTCGACGCCGAGTTTTTGTCTCTTATGCCCACACTTGAAGAGGATGTTCGAGAAAGGTTAGAATTGCCGATCAGCGTCCGCGAGCTAGAAGATGCCATAGACGAATTAACTCCGGGAAAAACGCCCGGGCCGGATGGTCTCAGTGCTGAATTTTATAAAACATTTAAGAGGGAGGCAGCGGACGCTTTGTACGAGGTGCTCACAGAAGCGTACTGCATAAATAAGTTACCGCCATCCTTTTTGAAAAGCCATGTTGTCCTCATTCCAAAGGTCGATGACCCTGTAAAGCTATTGTCTGTTTCCTCCTACAGGCCAATAAGTCTGACTAATGTCGATTACAAAATTTACACAAAAGTCCTGGCTAGACGTTTGCAAAATGTTATAAAATACCTTGTGGGACCGCATCAGACCTGCAGTATTAAAGGCCGCACCATTTTAACCAACATACATATAGTAAGGAGCATCCTAGAATATTGCGATGCCTTTGACAGACGAGTTGCTATGTTGCAGCTAGACCTGGAAAAGGCATTCGATCGGGTGTCGCATGAGGTTCTTTTTCGTAATTTGGAGCATGCTAATGTAGGGTCTGTGATATTAGACGGTTTAAAGATGGTGTACGCTAACTGTTCAATGTCCATCATTGTAAATAAGAACGTCAGTGAAAGTGTACAGGTCCGATCTTCTGTAAGGCAAGGATGTCCTCTCTCTCCCTTGCTGTTTGCGATTTACTTGGAACCATTTTGTTTAAAACTGATTAACAATGATAGTATACGTGGTTTTAGGTTACACTCTTGCGAAGTAAAAGTGCTTTCTTATGCAGATGACGTTGCGGTTTTTTGTGTCGACCAAGACAGCGTTCGTGAGGTAATAAGCACTGCTTCCTCCTTCTGTAAGAAAACGGGTAGTGCTATCAACTGGGGCAAAAGCGTAGGTCTCTGGCACGGTAATTGGCCCACCGCACCCGATAATTTTGTGAATGTTCAGTGGACAAATTTACCTGAGAAGTACCTCGGGGTGCCACTCCAGCACTACCGCGACAGTAAGCAACTATGGAGTGAAGAGACGGAGAGGGTTAAAGCCAAAACGGAGAGCTGGAGAGGTAGGGACTTCTCCATGTTTGCACGCGCAACCGTTTGCAATTTATTTTTAACTGCGAAAATTTGGTACATTTTGCAAGTGCTGAGTATGCCGCGCCTCAACGTGCAGAGACTTCACAGAGTTTTCGCCGTTTTTATCTGGAATTCGAGCTGGGAGCGTTCTGCTCGTACCAATTTGTTCCGATCTGTTGGTAATGGTGGTCTAGGATTGTCCCATTTGTTTCTACGACAAATTGTGTCTAGATTCATGTTTTTACGCGATCAGAAAGATTTATTTTTGCGTACTGTTATGCAAGTGCGACTGCAGTATGCACTCCCTGAGTTTGTGGTGTCGTCTAGTAATCAAATGCGCTCCAGTGTACAAGGTTATTTGCGTGAAGTTGTGCTTTCTTTCAGGATACTCAAGGTGCGCTTTTCCTTAGAGTATCTTAGTTCAGTTACCCGAAAACGATTGTATAAAGATTTAATAGATGTAATGTTGCCAATACCTCTCTATAGGTCATTATACTGTGAACGTTCAGGGCTAGATGTACTTAAAAGGGTGAAGAAAATGCCAATCAAATCTTCGGTGAAGTCCTTTTTCTTTAAATTGCATAGCGGCGTACTCCCTGTAAAAACGTGGCTAGAACGTAAAGGTATATTTGTACCGTGGTCAGTGAATTGTATCCTCTGCAAGAAACCCGAGACGATAGAGCACGCATTTATTGAGTGCTGGGACGCCGTGTTTCATTGGGACATTCTTCAGCGCACGCTGAAGAAGGATCTACCTTTAACTGCGCACGGCATCCGCTATTTGCCCCTGGAAAACGAGGGGGAGTCCCCTACGATATGTTCATGCTCCTCGGCCTCCACAGCCTGTGGAGGACAAGAATGAGTGTTAATAATGCTGATGTGAATACCAAAACAGTAAGAGAAAATTTCATTGAAAGTGTGGCATATATTCGCGTGGTATACCGTGCACTCCCTGAACCCCCTGACTGGTTGCCAATACTAGATGAGTTAGTATGTTTAAAAAGATTTTGATATGCTGGAAATCGCCGCTAAGTGGCTGATTCTTTCCTAAACAAATTGTACATGTGTGAATGACTGTGTGCTTTTTTCATTGTGTCTTTACCGGGAATAAAGAAAAAAAAAAAAGCCTTCATAGCTCTGTGGTTAGCGCGTCTGCCTGCTGATCAAAGGGTCAACGGTTCGAATCCCAGCCGGCGCCGGTCTTTTTTATTTATTTATCGACCCGCGGCGTAAGAGGTTAGATAGCCAGATAGATAGATAGATAGATAGATAGATAGATAGATACATAGACGAAAAGTGCGTGAAGTATCCAAAGAATGCTATTCGCATTAAAACAGCTTTCCCTCCTCACCTTTCTATTAGAACAAGCGGCGATGGGATGTGACGCTAATTGTATACCGCCGGTGTTAGATTTCAGCTATTCTCATCTTTGATTGCACACGAGCCAACACAAATGTTTGGCGATGCTGGTTGTCAAGAACCCAAGCACTCGACTCAGGCTCATGAGGATGGAGTACGTCCCGATGTCACGTGACTTGCGGTGAGAAGTGGTGATGGCATGTGACGTCACGGTGTCAACAACGCTAATACATTCATAGTCCGTTGCAACTAAAGAGGGTAGGGCGAGGGTATGGAAGGCCGGCAAGGAAGAAACACACGAAACGCTGGAGAAGAAATAAGAAACCTCCTCCTCTCTCCAGCTTCAACCTGCTTCCTCCTCAGGCCTTCCTTTCCCTCGCCCTACCTTCTTGAGTTGCAACGGATAATAGTGACGAACTCAATTTAAGTCGACTTGACGCGGTGAGTGACGCAACTACGTCACAAGGCCACGTGACGTGACATTATTTGGCAGCATATTTTGACACCATGACGTCACGTGACAACGTGACACATGATTAATCGTAGTGTCAATATAAAAGCGCCACGAAAACCCACAATTTTTTATACATTGTTTTTCGGAATATGACAATTTGATCACTTCATACAAATACAACTGCCAATTTTTTCTTCTCGAACATTCATTTTGTAATAAAAAAAAATACCGTGAACCGTTTTGAACCGGTTACCATTATATTTTTTACGGTTCAGTTCCAGTTTGTTTCCAAGATGGCGGCGAATATTTCGGTTCGGTTCAGTTCCAATTCGGCTAAAAATAACGGTTCTGTTCCGGTTTTTGGTTCGGTTCGGTTCCGGTTCGACATTCTGCCCGACGCCCAAGGAGGCTCGCCCTGTCCTCGCTTGCAAGGAAGAGAAGGTGCGTGGAAAAAAGAAGGCGACATTTTGCTGATGTTTATTTAAAGATGAAATGTTTCAATTATTCGAAATACAGCTTTGTTGGAAGCTGGTTGCCCCGCTTTTTCTTCGTCAACAGGCGCAAAACTAAATCCGCAGCCACCAGCAGACTCTTAGTGTCGGCTTCGCGTCCCTTGCCTGGGACCTGTCTTCAAGGGCAGCTGAGTGCGCGGGTTAAGAAGGTCTCTCAGCGCCCTGAATCTTGGGCCTTTCTGTCCGTCCGGCTTCAGAATCTTCCAGCGATCAAAAAAGACGCCGGCGACGCCGCCGCGACGCCACCATGGAACAACATCATGACTGGGTTCACGATTTCACAACGGCGGAGGATGTTTGTAGCGCGTTTGTGGTTTTCACTAAGCGTGCTACTGTCAGTTGTGTATGTTTGCTTGTGATGCCCCTGCTCGTTTTTTATTTGTTGAACTACCACACATCTCAGTAATTTACCCGGCGTCATTGTGTGTACTTCGAAAGACATATTTTGTGACGAAGAACTTTGTTGTTTCCGTTTGTTTTGATTGCTTTTGCGCAAAGGAGCTTACGTCGAGGATTGAGTAAGCGTTGGTTCTTATCGTCTTGTTGAATTACCACATGCATGTCAAGCTCAATATATGAAATACATTTTCCAAAAACGCTTTAAACATACTTTTGTTGTATGTTTCACAGTCATTTTCTTGTTTAAAATGTTGAAGGGCTCAGGGGTTCAGAAAGGCTGAAGGGCTGAAGTGCTTCGAAGGGCTCAATGCTGAGAAATTTGATGCGCTGAAGGGCTTTGAAGCGCTGACAGGTTCTTATAACGCTTCAGGGCTAAAGTATTATTTTCAGTTCGAATTCATTTTTCTGGAGGCGTGCAGCTGAGTTCGAAGAAAAGCTGTGTCAAAATAATTTAGCATTGGTGTTTTTTTTTAGCTAACTGTATATACAATATTATCACTTTAGGTGTTCATGGTTATGAGAATAAAACTGTCTAAATAACTGTATATGAAAGGGGCAAAAATCCACAATATAGCCATTAACTGGTGTAAACTTATTTATGTTGGGTTCACTCTTTGTTTCCGGGCCGTTTAGTCTTCTTCTTTAATATTCTGGGATAGCCTTGATCCACGAAAAATAGCTGGGTTTTATGGTGCAAAAATGACACAAAGAACACAATGAAAAGTATGCATCAGCAGATTAAGTCTATTCATGCTGCAGCCGAAGCCTTCATTGTGGTGCCTAAGGATTCACTCCAAATGCATGAAAGGAAATTCTAGGAATGGAAAGACAAAGTGCTTGAAAAAGTGAGTTCAGATTTGAACATTCAATTATTTCTGACCAGCGAAAAAAAAGAGCTACTGTATTTACTCAAGTAATAGTCGCACTATTTTTGAACAAGGCCCTGTGAGTCTACTTTCTCGCAGAACACATATACAGACAATCATTGTGTTGCGGATACGTAACATAACAAATAACCAGATCGAGGACACGATTCTACATACAAATTCAATCTTCACGCATGGTATATTCGCGCGAAGACGTTATCTCTGCCCTGTAAACCGCCGGAATCATGCTGTCGATTGCGGTGATTGACAATCCGCGTGCTCCGCGTAAAAGCAAACCCTCAGGAAGTTTTCATAAATAGTGCGGCTATTACTCAAGTAAATACGGTAATCGAGAATTCTGTGCTTTCGTAAAAAGATGTGCAAATAATAGCTTACAGTCACCGAAAAAACAAATTAAACCGAGCAGGAGCTTTACCTATAGTTAAATGGTTGTGTGCAGTATCTTCGCTTACAAAATAGCAGATAAAATTGAGGCGGTCTGCAAGCTGCACTGCGAGTGCGATGTGCCGGGTGCTCAAAGTCGTATGCAGCAAAGCACTGAACCGTTCTGTTTTGATCCAATGCATGGCGTGCAAATGGTGGGTTTATTAAAGTTGCGTTGTGCCCCGGAATGTACTTCAATTGTTCCGACTGCGAGAATTGGACTGTCTTTGTTTTTTAACAAGGTGTCTTATCTTCGCTCAGTAGGAAGCTCAATTTGCCCAGAGGTCGGGGTAAAATTGTAACATTTTATTATTAATGATTATCTAAGTTTTATTTCATCGAGTCTAGTCATTTTTACTGAGATAATGTCAGCATGCTAAGAATGTTTCCGTAGAATTTTGATTTGATTCTCAATAAGAAATAAAAACACAGCATCCATTTGCACATTTTTGTCCCCTTTCGCCACGCCTTACCCTATTTACAGGTGTTTCAAACAACATCTAGGCTCTTTGAATTGACCGCAAAATTCGGTTTCCTAACCTATCGTGACAAACGTTTGTGTAGTGTTGCCCACGTGTGGTGCATTTATTCTATAAAATTTGGAAAGAGCAAACTTAGCTTATGAAAAAAGTAAGAAAGAAAAGGCTTAACTCCTATGGAAACGCAGCGAAGCCACCGATCTTCAAACAATAGGGCGCCATTTGGCACGGGAGACAAGAGATGGCGCACGCGGTCGTGACGCCAACTTCCGCCAACGAACGAGCATACGGCGCCGAGAGCCGGTGTCATTAAGCAGACGATATTTTCGACTCAAGAGCGGCGCGCCGTCCGTAGGCGCGCAGTCGCAGAGCAAAACAGGCAGTAACAGGGTTCAAAGCAGACGACGTAAGACCGGAATAAAAAACAGTCGAATAATCCTACAAACATTTTTAGTCGAGTATGTGTCCATTCAATGTGTTTTATTAGTAAGGATGATAAAATCATGCATTGCCAACTGACATCGAAAATATCTCGCGCCGATTTTGGAGTAAACAATATTGCCTGCTATTTGACGCCGGCTCTCGGCGCCGAATGCTTCATTCGCTGGCGGCAGTTGGCGTCGCGACCGCTTGCGTCATCTCTTGTCTCCCGTGCCAAACGGTGCCCTTATGTTTGAAGACCGCTAGCTTCGCTGCGTTTCCATATAAGTAAAGTCTTCTTTTTTTAACTTTTTTCTCAGATAAGTTCGCTCTTTGCAAATTTTATAAGAAAAATGCTACCACTTGCGGGCAACGGCTGCACAAATTTGAATCGCGATAGGTTAAGACACTGATTTTTGCGGTGTGATATAAATAGCCTGGCCGCTATTTGAGACACCATTGTAGATCATATATTCCCCAAGACTTTGTTTTAAATTTTCGCAGAAGCATGTTGAAATATCTCGTGATATAAAAATATAATGTATCGCAGTTTATGTGTTTTGAGATTAAAATACATATTCCTGAGTCTTTGCATTCCCCAGTATTTCTGAAGTAGTTTATGCCGGGTCCAGTACGAAAAGAATCGCTATCCCGCTACTTTTAAATTTCAACTCTGTCCACCCACCCTCATCGTCGTGACTCCATAGCACAGCTCGCCTTAGGAGAATTCAATAGCTGAATGCAATTAGTGGCATCAACATACGCGAGAAGACTTTAGTACTCCCCATCTCCCTGAGAACAGCTTATCATCTCACAGTGATTACGAAATTAAATCTTCAGAGAAGCAGCTGATGTAATATATATTTTCTTACCGGTCCAAAGCAACTGCTGTTCTTGCTTGTACCAGTTCCGTTTTCTTTTCCTGAGGCAAGCCAGAGCAGGACCTGTGTAAAATAAAAAAATCAAAGGCTAGTGGTTTTAGATCTTTCAACAGTGCTTCTCAATGTAATAAAAAGGTAAACAAAAGATAACAATCTAGAGGTTTTTCTTGCGTCACGTTATATGGGCCTGCAAATAATATATATATATATATATATATATATATAACTGAGAAGAAAAGCAAAACTTTTAATGAACAACAACAACGGACGGTTTATTCTTCGACGTTTCGGCCAGAGTCTGGCCTTCGTCAGACCGGATCTTCCTGACGAAGGCCGGACTCCGGCCGAAACGTCGAAGAATAAATCGTCCGTTGCTGCTGTTTTCACCGAAGGTTTTTTCTTCCCAGTTATATACCCACGCCTTCGGCCTCCCGCCACCATGCCCGTTATATAGCGATTCATCATAGTGACAAACAAGTAAAACAGTTAACTACCGCGACCGCTGCACTTCTCCGTTCAAATGGCCCCTTATCGACATCCGAAATTAGCGCCCTATCTGAATTCGATAAAAAGAAACGCCATGAGCTCGAAACAATCAAGCTACGTAAGCTACAGCGCGATAAGGTTCCTAACCCTGTTTTACCTCAGCTTACGACATCATTTAACTATAGCGAACATACTCAACCGGCCGTTAGCATAACAGACGATAGGTCAAGCACTAGTGCCCCTTGTGGCACTACAATTGTTAATCTATCTGGAGTGACTATATCAACAGAAGAGGAAAAACTCCTTTCGAGAGGATTGAACTTCTGTCCCGCCACAGGTTTTGTTGACGAATTTCAATTACTACGCAACCTTGACAACTTTGCGCGAAATTTAAGATTGCGGGAATACTTCTTGGACAGAACTTCTAGCTCCAACACCTCTCAGCAACGTCCAACGAGCGACTGGACGCCGAAGGCTAACCGTAACGATTGTCTTAACTTGTACATAGCCGCTGTGCAAAAAGACATTATGCGGGAATATCGCAGGCAGGCGGGAAAACGGGATAACCTCACTAAATCCGAAAGGGCTAGCTTAAGAAGCCTGAGCAATAGGACAGACATAACGATAAAACCTGCCGATAAAGGAGGAGCAATTGTGATTCTTAGCACTTCTGAATACATCCGAGAAGGAAACCGCCAACTAAATGACTCAAAGTTTTATGAACCTCTCGCAGCTGACCCCACGGTGCACCACACTAAGATTGTGACCTCGGTCCTTAAGGATCTCCTAGACGAGGGCAGAATAACCGCTAACGAACATAAATTGATGAAACCGGTACAGCCTTCCCCGGGCCGCTTCTACATGCTCCCTAAGATTCACAAACCTGGTAACCCAGGGCGCCCAATCATATCCGGAATAAGTACAGTAACCGAACCCATATCAGGATATGTAGACAGTTTAATTAAACATATACCTACAAGTCTCGATTCGTACATTAAAGACACAACTCACTTCTTAAGGGAAATATCAAATTTATGCATTCCAAAAAATGCATATCTGGTTACACTCGATGTGTCATCGCTGTATACGAATATCCCACATGATGATGGGATAAGATCGTTAATTGACATGTACGTACTCCACAAACAACCGGACACCCCAGATGGACACGTCGTCGCTACTCTAGCGAGGCTTGTCTTAGAACTCAACACGTTCGAATTTAACAATAAATACTTTAGGCAGGTTAGCGGAACCGCGATGGGCACCAAAATGGCCCCGAACTATGCCAACGTATTCATGGGAAAATTAGAGTCTCAGTTCCTTTCTGAATGTCCCGTAAAGCCGCTAATATACAAAAGGTTTATAGATGATATATTTATTGTCTGGTCGCACACTGAGGAGGAGCTGGTGGACTTCATAGATCGATACAACGCTGCTCATCCGAGCATCCGCTTTACACATTCGTACTCTCAAACCGAAATAAACTTCTTAGACGTCAATGTTAAAATAGAGGAAGGTAAACTCGCCACGAGCCTATACCGTAAGCCAACAGACCGACAGCAATACCTGCATTATCAAAGCGACCACCCACACCATTGCAAGAACAGCATTCCCTATAGCCAAGCTCATCGTTTCAAACGAATTTGTTCCAAAGAGACAGATTTTGATGCGAGCAGCCAAAATTTAAAGTCAGTGCTAGAGAAACAAAAGTATCCACCCCGTATAATCGACGATGCAATCAGAAAAGCCAAGCAGCTGAACCGAGCAGACCTTATCAGCCCGCGCCCCACGCAAAGCGACGCACAACGCACAAATCTCTATCTAACTTATAGCATGAATCATCCTAATGTAAATAATATCTTAAGACGACATTATAACATTCTCGAACAAAGCGAGCGCCTTAAACGCGCGTTCCCATCCGCCCCTGGGGTAGTCCACAGACGATCGCGTAACCTCAAAGACACGCTAGTAAACTCTCGGATAAATTCATTGCCGCCACCTAACGAATGTATGCCTTGCATGCACCCAGGATGTCTCATCTGTAAACAGATGCAGCACACAAACACGGCCAGCAGCACGCACTCGCAGTTCTCGATCAAAATTAAAGGGCACTTAACATGTGCCTCGTCGAATGTCGTGTACTTATTCGAGTGTACCGTATGCAAAATGCAATACATAGGGCAGACTAGAACGGCATTTAGACTGCGCTTTAATAATCACAAATCTCACGCCATAAATCTTCCGACACTGCCTCTATCAAAACATCTCGCTCTCTCAAAACACTCATTTGATAAATTGTCAGTGACGCTCCTAGAATCTGGATTTAAATCAAATCGCGAACGTGAACAGCGTGAATCCTACCTAATTTACCGATTCAATACAATTAAACAAGGAATAAATGAAAGCCCCGGTACTCTGGCATCGATTAAAATGCTATCCGACGAATAGCAACAGCGATCAGGAGACATTTTTTCAGGTCCCAGACCTTATTGTTAGCAGTGGTACTGTGTTTGTGGCCGGAACTGGACCATCAACTTTTCTCTTTTATTTCCAGGTTTTGATATTCTTTTATTTCTAGGTTTAACATTGTTCCCTTCCAGGTTTGAATCATGCATGCTCCATGAAACAACACAAGTGACCTTGGCGTTTTTTTTTTTTTTTGAGACAGCACTTTAGTTTGCGCGTGTACCTTTCGTCTATTGTACGTTATCGTCCAGGTCACCCCTGCCCGCCCGGACACAAAGCCACCCTGCGCCCTCTCTCAAGAAGCTACAACCGTCATCCCGCCGTCCTTGAAACTTGGCCCCGACCGTCAAGCTACTTTACCCGGATACGAACTGCACTACGCTTCCCTCTCACGAAAGCTCTAACCGTCACCCCGCCGAAATTTGGACCCGACCGTAGCATTGTATAAACGTTTGCCCATCTGGAACTCTTCCTACGCTCCTTTGGAAACTCCAACCGTCATCCCGCCGCTTTTGAAACTTGGACTCGACCGTAGCATTGTATAAATACCACCCGCGTTCATCTGTAAAAGTTCTTCCTGACGAAGGCCGGACTCCGGCCGAAACGTCGAAGAATAAACCACCCGTTGTTGCTGTTTCCATCAATGGGTTTTACTTTTTCCTCTCAGTTATATATATATATATATATATATATATATATATATATATATATATATATATATATATATATATATATATATATGGGTGGTTTCATCTCAAATCGTGCAGGCAAAAAAGAATCGAATTTTTAATTTCGCTGAAAAAAATATATGTTATGGCGTCGTCTCTAAAAACGCAGTAGCCACAAACCGCAAGTTCGTCGGATATTTTGTTCTCGACTTACGAATTTTAAAAGAGGCCGCGGCGGAAAGCAGTGTTTTTCACATCCGTCGTGGGTCGGATGTTTCGCTCGATCTCCCGCCGTGGATTTTCAGTCCACATTATATTAACTTTTTTCAAGCACTCTGTGAGCACAGGTAAAAGGCTCTAATACCATGAAATAATTTTAGGCGTTTTGCTTTTTTTCTGTAAAAATGTCAAAAACGCCCCCTCGGTCAATTGTTGACGAACTTTGACAACTAAATACTGGCGATCTACTTGGGTTACATCAATATTTTTATGTCTATGGAAAGCCCAAAACACGCTCTTTATAGATATTATAAAATGATTTAGCTGTATTAAATATCCTTTGCGGGACGTTTACGTTAATGTTATGCGAAAACCGAAAAGTACCAAATTTAAAATCGATTTTCTAAAAAAAACCATTTTTTATTTTTTTATTTTTTGTTAAAATGTAGATATGATAGTTGTCTACTCGAAAAGCAAGTCGAGAAAGTGTGTATTTTGTTTGTATGTTCTATATTTAAGCCTCAATATCGGAAAAAGACGTCTTCGTTTTGCAAGACCTAAGTCAGACAAAAAAACAGTGCGCTTCTATGAGTTGTGAAAAGGTGTTCTTGAATTTTTGTCTGCGTTTTGTAATCAAATTATAAACGCATTTTGTGGTATTGAATAGTTATTTATGTTTTGATAAGAGCGGGAAACCGCGAGAAACATATCTAATCAAATCAGCAGGCCTAGTAGACCTTCAATATCGAAGAGGCACGGACGTTGTATTTTTTCGATTTATAAAACTTTCACTGTAAACTAGCATGACTAGCTATTAGCTGTCATATTACTAAGACATTGAAAGTCACCACGTCATTGATCTATTATATAGAATTCTTTCCGAAACCAAACGCTAGGGTTTGTTCACCGCACAACGCACTGATCACCAGGGAATGGACTTTCACTTCCGTAATACACAAAAGTGATGACACAGAAACGGTCCGAAACACACTGGAGAGATTGTCAGGAAGAGCGATAGGGAATAAATATAAATAAATAAGAATAACATTACCCAACTTCGATCTTAACGAAAATTGCGGTAAAAAAAATAAAATATTTAGGTTCGAGCGGTTGCATGGCGATAGGTTCACGCCTGGTGGTGGGTGAAGACAAAAAAGTCAGCGACACGGTAAAGAAAAAAAATAATGAAGACAGAAAAACTCAGCCGCACACGTCAAAAACAAGAACCAACTCCTCCGGGCATTCCCTAAACGGGACACAACCAAATGCGTGGGAACACGCTCTCTACAGCACCGTCAGGCCGCTACGCCATGACGAAATAAACCCAACAACTAAACAATGCTAACAAACAGTTAGTAACAAACATAATAGAAAAAATATGTTCAGCAGAACCGCACCCGAGAAACAAAGTTCAGCGGGGCGAAAAAACACACACGAAATAAAAAAAAAGTCTTAACTGACCGACGCCGAGTCCAGTCCCACGACACTGAAGCCTGGCAGGATGATGGCGTCCAGATGATGCTCGAATCTATTCTTCACTCTGTTCCGCACAGCCACAACGGCTGTTCAGATCAGTGGCTGTGCGGAACAGAGTGAAGAATAGATTCGGAGCAGCGATGCGCGAGAAGGTAACCGAGACGTAACATGCCTCGAGCTTCATATCGGGAGTGGAGCTTTCGAGGTAGTTACTGTATAGTTACTCAAACTTCCTCTTTCCTCTTCCCTTTTCCAGAAAGAACACGTCAGCCGGCGCTAACTTTTCATCTCCGGAGAAGACCACTCTTCACAAACGGTTATTCGCGTCTCCAGCTCGCCGCTCGCCCTCCCGCGGCGGAAACGGGAAGCGCTCTAGTGAGGGTCCCCCGATTCTCCTGCTCAGCGGGCACGGCGGAACTGCTCGCGATCGTGGCTCGCTAAATGTCGTTTCCGAATGCAAACAACACTCTTCACTGTCCCAATGTGGTGCTGCAGCCGGTATGGGATTGTATCTTATTAGAGAGTTTGAGTATTGCTGCATAGAAGCAAACGCAAGCGCTGTGCGTTTGCGTTAGGGTGGCTTGCTCCACGTTTCGCGTGCGCATCGTTGCCATGCTACGACCCAAGACCGCAATTTCGGGTTCCGCGCACGCACAGCGTGGAACATGCAAAGCTAACGCAAACACACAGCGCTTGCGTTCGCTCGTATACGCCATACTAAATCTCACTACTGTTTCAGCGCCTTCCAACGCCCACGAAACGCGCTGCAGTGAGCAGACGTGCAAGCAGGTAGACGTTCCTTCGAACTGGAAAGGCTGAGGATGGCAAAACGACGGCGAACAAATACGAAAGGAAATGAATGTTAAAAAAAAGAGTAATAATTAAAAATATAATCTTTTTTTTTGTCTAGGGGGGGGGAGAGAATTTGGTCTGGAAGGATATTGGCGGCGACTTTGGAAGTTTTGCCGATTGTCAAAAGTCGCTACTTTAATAGCATCCTCAGTAATCTAATTTTACATGAATTTCTCACATTAGCTAGGGTTTTGTCATTGATTTTAGATTTTATTTATTTTATAACTTGGTAATTAAAAATGCTGCAATTGGCACCAATGATGATAATTAGTACACTTTAGATTGTCATACTTGTTCGCGTGTTTGAAATTAGATCATATAAGCAATCAATTATTTTCGAGCTTGAAAATGAAGTATTAAAATATCTTAATATTAATATTTATATTATTATTAATACAAATTGCGGCAATGTATGCCCCCAATTAACGCTACGATCACAGAAATACGCCATTTAACCATTACCGTTTTTTCTGAAAGGTGTCATTTTGTTTTCTTTTTATCACATGAAGACCTCTGACATCATTATCAAGATAGACCAACAGTCTAACGCTGGATGCAATATAAACTCATGCGTCACGCGTTGCTTTAAAAACACGCAAGCTTCAGCTGCCTCACTCGGATTCCGTCTTTGAATTTTTTGAGTGAGAACAGCGTTTCTTAATTCATGCGTTTTGTGAACATATCGTATAAACTGGATTTATTCTGTCATTCTTCTTCTGGGAAAGATAATAAAGCAATTAATCTTCTAAATAACCCAAAAGCCATTGAAAGGCCCGCAGTTCATTTTTCATATGACAATTATGTGAGCCAGAAAAGGTAGCAAGAACGCACAAATATCCGCACTGAATTTTTCAACAACTACAGCATTATATGTCACCTCTAAGGTGTATGAAAGACCCTGTCTTTAAAGGGACGAACGTTTCCGCGAACAACTTTTTTAGCTAAATAATTACGGTGTGAGACACATTTTGAGTTATGAAAGAATCTGAAATTAAGACCGATACCGAGAAATTAAATCCAAAATAAAGGTAAGTTTCGGTTTTGCTCCGGAATTAAAACGTACCTCCTGGCCTAAATATTGCGCTAAATACCGTTTTTGTTTTCAGGGTAAAGAGGTGACCTGCGCTTATAACACCCTAGCTCCCTAGTATTACCAGAAATAATTTGTGTCGCTCAGTGAAGCCAGCAAACTAGACAGGCTCAGCAGCGGCACGCACCTCCGACCCTCACTAAACCGGCCATCTTGGAAAACGAGTGGCGCCACCTATAGTGAATTGGAGTCGCGAATAGTTGACAAGGAGGCTGACTTCGACCCAACTAGTTTCCGGGCAGAATAGACAAAAGTATATTTACCAACACGCTCGTTTTTGATGCTAGTCTCCGGGCTTTGCTGTTTCCAAAAGAGATAACCCCTCGGTGCTATCGGATTTCCGCGGAGGGAGATAGAGCACGGCCATTTTTAGGATAGGACGCTCGAAGCTTGGGCAAATACGCGGTATCATGTATCACGCGTGCACGGATGGCTGGTTTCAAAATTTTCCAACATCCCTAACGAAACCGGCCCATCTTCGAATGCGTGCATGATTTTTGACCCGCGCCGCCGGTTTTAGCTCGCACGCGGCGTTGTTTTGGCAGGCCGAACTGTTGTTGAACGTCGATGTTGTAAGGCCCTGGTGTTCTCATCGTCCCAGGCAAGAGTTACTTTGCTTTCCATTCTGCAATACTCTGACTGACGGACTCCTCCCGGGTGGCCGTCACTGCTCGCCGCGTCAACGACACGTTCGTACGATTTCACTCCTTGTGACACAGGGTGCGCTGCTCGCTTTACTGTCACGGGCAGCCCTATCTAACACAACGAGCGCGAAAGGTCATGGCCATCTGCTGGTCCCGAAGGGGTGGGACGTTCATGTAGGCAAATGAGGGCCCCGAATCAATACGACGTCTGCCGATTTCTATACATTAAAAATGTACGACGCCTGGTGGACTGTAAATAAGTGTTGATTTTTCTTTGGTACTCCTCCAGTGTAGCTTGCCGCCTATAATAAAATTGAAAATATCAATAAATATAACAGGGTGGAACTACTGTATTTCATTTTTACGTAGGATCGTTGGAAAAAGGCAAAAATAATTCCAAGTTTGTGAAGACGCGCAATTCGCAAATCCGTTTCGAGCAGTAAAAACACGTTTTTGTACGATATTGATGCTTAGATATAGAACATACAAACAAAATACACACTTTCTCGACTTGCTTATCGAGTAGACAACTATCATATCTACATTTTAACAAAAAAAATGTTTTTTTTTTTAGAAAATCGATTTTAAATTTGGGACTTTTTGGTTTTCGCATAACATTAACGTAAAGGTCCCCCAATGGATATTTAATAGAGCTAAATAATTTTATAATATCTATAAAGAGCGTGTTTTGGGCTCTCCATAGACATTAAAAATATTGATCTAACCCAGTAGATCGCCAGTATTTAATTGTCAAAGTTCGTCAACAATTGACCGAGGAGACTTTAACAATTAAATCGTCAACAATTGACCGATTTAATTGTCAAAGTTGAACAATTGAAGCAGGCGCAAAGCTAAAGTTGCGGAACGCGATAATGATCTAATCATCCGCGTTCCGCCACTGCTGGCTTTGCGCCTGCTTCATAAGTGGTAACTTTGGCGCGCCCCCGAGTTTCCCACGAGCTTCAAGTCGTTCTAAAAAGAGTTGATTTAGTGGTTTTCGATGACGCTCTCTAAGTTTCCAAATGGAATCATATGTTTATTTCCACTAATTAAAAGGTTAATTAACGAATTTTAATTAATTAGTCGACTTATCGCAATGATTAGCCACCCACATAATGTACCCCTGGCCGTATAACTCACCTGCACAAACCGTATCAGTGCATATTTTCCGAGTTTTTTTAAATAAATCAGTTCGAATTAAAAATGACCACCCGGTATATATATATATTGTTACGGTGAAAGATGGTTTATTTACAGAAGATTAAGGAGGGTTGCAGGAGAAAGATGAGGTGGATGCTTCGACCTTGAGGGATCGGGAGATCGGGCACGTCTTCTTCTCTTTCTCTGCCTGATTGCCCGTCTTCGTTCTCTTCCTCTTCGTAAGATTACCCCCTCGGAAAGAAAACGACGTCTCGTCGTTGAGCTACGGGGCCGACGGTGCGATGTATGGCTTTAGACGGAGCACGTGCACTGTGTCTCGTTGTTTGCGGCGTCCGTCGTTCTGTTCATGGAGGGGTTCTATGACATAGGTGACGTCACTAGATTTGTGGCAGATTCGGTAGGGTCCAATGTAACGATGTTGCAGCTTGTCGGCCAATCCGACATGGCGCTGCGGTGTCCAAAGAAGGACAAGATCTCCGGGAGAAAAACTAACATGCTTGTGGCAACTGTCATACCGAGTGCACTGGCGCTCTTGAGAATCAAGAGTGCGTAGACGAGCTAATTGGCGGGCGTCTTCGGCTCGACTAACTGCATCGGATGCGAATGCTGTGAGGGAAGCGTTTGGTTGAAGTGGAAGGAGGGAATCAATCATTAAGGGAGGTTCACGGCCGAAGAGTAGATAAAATGGGGTAAAACCTGTTGTGTCGTGGCGTGAAGAATTATATGCAAAAGTGATATAGGGTAAGGCGGCGTCCCAATTGCTGTGATCGGACGAGACGTACATAGACAGCATGTCGGATAATGTCCTGTTCAATCGCTCGGTCAATCCATTCGTTTGTGGATGATAAGCGGTGGTGACTTGGTGGCGGACGGAGCAGGATTGTAGGATTTCTGAGACCACGCGCGAGAGGAAAGAACGTCCGCGATCGCTGAGAAGTTCTCGAGGTGCTCCGTATTTCAATATGACGTCCTCCAAGATGAACTTGGCTAGGTCAACAGCAGTACTGGTTGGAAGGGCGCGGGTGATCGCATAACGAGTGGTGTGGTCTATTGCAACTGCGATCCAACGGTTGTCAGTGCGTGACAAAGGAAATGGTCCCAGAAAATCAACCCCGAGTCGCTGGAATGGGCTGAGCGGAGGGTGCAGTGGTTGAAGGAGTCCTGATGGTCGAGTATGCGGTTTCTTTCGACGTTGACACGGGTCGCATGAGGAGACATATTTCTTAACAGTTTGATACATGCCAGGCCAATAAAAACGTTCCTTAACCTTTGTGTAGGTGCGAAGCAGACCGAGATGACCTGATGAAGGGGCGTCGTGTAGTTCGTTAAGAATAGTTGTCTGTAGGTGTTTAGGAATAACTACAAGCCACGGTAATCCATCTGGTCGGAAATTTTGCCGGTATAGGATGTCGTTTCGAATGCGAAAGAGTCCTGAGGATGGCTGGTTTAGGTTTGACGTTAGATGTTCAATATGAGCTCGAAGAGCTGGGTCACGGCGTTGTTCCTGGGCAAGGTTGAGGAGGTCTGAGATTGGAAGGACAGGCAGTTCAGTGTCATCTGAGTAATCGACTGGGCTCACTGGATAGCGGGACAAACAATCAGCATCTTGGTGCATTTTTCCGGATTTGTATACGATGGTAAAGTCATATTCTTGAAGTCGAAGCGACCAGCGGCCGAGGCGGCCAATAGGATCTTTCAGTGACGACAGCCAGCAGAGCGCGTGGTGATCCGTTATGACACGAAAGGGACGTCCAAAGAGGTATGGGCGAAATTTACAAATTGACCATACCACAGCCAAGCATTCCCTCTCAGAGATGGTGTAATTACGCTCAGCTGGTGAAAGGAGCCGGCTGGCGTAGGCAATTACTCGTTCTGTTCCAAGTTGATGTTGCGCAAGAACAGCTCCGATGCCGTGACCACTGGCGTCGGCTCGAATTTCGGTGGGTGCCGTGTCGTCGAAATGTCCAAGAATGGGGCTTGATGTCAAAGCAGCCTTGAGATACCCGAACGACGACTGGTGTTGATGGTGCCATTCGAAAGGTTGATTCTTCTTGAGGAGAGAGGACAGTGGTAGTGCAATGTGTGCGAAGTCTCGAATGAAGCGGCGGAAGTAGGAGCAAAGCCCCAAAAAACTCCTAACGTCTTTCGTTGATTGAGGTTTGGGAAAATCTTTGACTGCCTCGATTTTTTCTGGGTCTGGGAGGATACCATTTTTGTCGACGAGGTGCCCCAGAACTTTAATTTGCTGACTTCCGAACCGACATTTTGATGAGTTGAGTTGTAGTCCAGATTGTTGAAAAACTTCAAGAACTTGCTGCACACGTTCGAGGTGTTTGGAGAATGAGTCAGAGAAAATGATTACATCATCGAGGTAGCATAAGCAGGTTACCC
>JAZHYW010024299.1:0-15564 GCA_037355805.1 Ixodes ricinus
GGTACAGCCCGCCGGTACAGCACAAAGATGGAGAACAGCAACCTCCCGGCCTGTCGTCTGCTAGCAGAGTCGGGCGCGTGCCCTCTCCCTCATTCTACCCCGCCGAACCTGCTGAACTTCCCGGATGTGCGGAGAGGGCGCTGCGGTCGAACAAAATGGCGCCGCCCTGAAAGCGCTAAATGGAATGGTCTATACCTGTGGACTGTACACCCTCTAGTAAAGTTCCTAGCTACGCCACACCTGTGTCAAATATTGAACCAACTGTAGAACACGGAAAGAAAAAAACATTTGGGGCGTGTGTATGTTTATGCAGCCTAGAACTTACACTGCCTCAACGGGCGACTTGTCTCCCACCTGCTGATGAGAAATTTAGTCAGTGCAGTGCAACCGCCAGCCTGGGGTCTGTAACGTGCATCGCGGAATAATGACACATGACCTCACGCCGGCACGATGCTCATCCATATGGAAACAGGCAGGGGTGGGGATTGGCAGTGTTGGACAAAATAGTTGATAAAAGTATTTAAGTTAAGTTACTAAATACCTGCTTCATAAAGTATTTAAAATACTACTCAAGTTACTTTAACTGTAAAGTATCTTGAGTAGAGTACAAATACTTAGAAATGTAATTCAGTTACTTTTGAAGATACTTCCGCATTGCGTAATTTGTATCGACGTCTGCTTACAGCTGTATAATTGTCATTGTCACAACGACAATTATACAGCTGCGCAAATCTTGGTTACCAGTATGGTTTATTAGCACGCAACAACACAAAACGGAAAAAGAAAAGAAAAAGTATCGTAGGGCTATTTTTTGCAGTACAACTATAAGGAGCAGGATATTGTCACGAATGACAAATGATGAGGCAGCGAATAACTGAAGAAACTAAATGTTTAATGAGGCGAACTTGTGCCCTAAACAAAGCAGAAAAGGGTAGCGTCGCAGGCGTCGATGACGGCGAAACAGCAGGATCGAGCGCTGGGACGAGTCTGACTGCGGACCGCCACTCGGAGCACTTTTTGTACCCGCGTGGGTTTCTGGAACATTCGGCGTAGAAAGTTCCGCGCGTAGAACATTCGTAACTCGATCACACGACAAGGTTTTCGAACTTGCGAGAATGTCAAGTTGAAAGAATAAATAAAAGAGGAGTCCACTCCCTTGTATCGAACCTGGAGCCTCCAGCGCGAGAACCTCCGCGCGACAGCCAAGCGTGGGAAGCATTCGGCCACGCGCTCGCTGGGCAACGCGCGTGGCAATATGACTGATAGATGTTACAAAACATTTCTGGGACAACAAGAAAGAGGTCGCTTTAGCTATTGGGGAGGAGATCAGACCGTGGCGCCTCAAGCGGTTATCTTCAGAGCTACATGGATGGGGACAACAAATACAATGACTCAGCGCTCGGCTGACTTAACCGAACGCGGCGTCAGCGTTCGGCTGCAGAGTTCGTGTTCTCCGGTGAGTGGGAGGAGGGCTCTTTTTTTACCACTCCGGCCTGCATGAACAATGCAGCATGCAGTGCCCAGCTCAGCACAATAGCCCAAGTGGGTCAAGCTCGCATCCTCTGACGACTGGTTTCGGGAGGGATCCGGCACTTAACGTCACTTCACAAATTGTTGGTATTTTTACATCACACTGTGCCTCGCGCTCTATTAAAAAAAATGACATGAACATGCCCACAAGGCCTGTGGGTATGTGCACAGGCCTTGTGTTGGGTAAACACCGAGGTGTGGGGGGAACAAACGGGTCAGAGCGCCTCACCAATAGTGACATCGCTTAATATCACGTCCTGCGGCGCACCTTAGACGCATCGTTTAACTACAATTCATATTCCCTATATGGGGAGTTCACTATAAACGAACTTGGGATACTTAGGAACTTGGGAGTGAATGGATAACAAAGACAACCCGCACAATAGCCACGGGAGTGGTCGCACCTTTTTCTATTAGGTTGCGTTCAGAAAGACAGTTAAAGGGGTACTCCGCCGATTTCTTCATGGTCCCCGAGTTGCTTGAAATTTTGCCTAACTCGCCAAACAACATCGCCAAAATAGTATCCCAAATATTAGTTCAAAATAATTTTTTTTCACGAAGTTATTGAATTTACCATTTTGGTCCTCACCGTGTTTTTCAAACTGAAAGTCTCTACTGACAACAACGAAAACGTGACGTCAGTGGAAGTGCAGGGGTTCACTCTTTGGACTGTAGAATTTGTTCCCAACTGATTCGAAGCAGTTTCATGGTGTCAAATGAACGCTTTGGAAGCTCGCTCCAGTCCCCGCGCCCCAGCACGGAACAAATGACTGACATATTTTATTTTTTAGACCGCTCACTCGTCTGGCAAGCCTGCCCTTCCACTGACGTCACGGCACTGAAAAGTGCGGGTGTATTTGAATGTTGGTTTTTGCATCATTTTCATTTGCCGATTTTGCAATAACTATTATGAATTTCGCGATACTAAATAGCACACCGGAAAGGGTAAAGGCCGGGGAGTCAGAAAATATAGTTAGCTGAGGTAGCTCAAAAATCGCCGGAGTACCCCTTTAAGGTTGCGAGACGCTTTGTTGGCATTTTGAGAGATCATCCAGCTTTTAGTTCGTTTCCTGTCCTGTTCTCTACTTATCAATGTTCGCTTACCGACAGTGTTCGCGAACGCAATAGGTGACATACTGAAGAGAAAAGAAAAGAAACTAAAGAAAACCTCGACGTTTGTCCTAGCGGGGTCAAATATACAAAAGCAAAACAAACATGTCTTTTTTTTTGTCCACTTCTCTTTTCTTTTTTTTTATTTGTTATTTTCTTGACACTCAAATATGCATTGCTGTCGTAGGTCGTTTCCCGGTCTGCGTTGCGACTCAGGGTGGCCTCTTTACTTCCCTAAAACCACACCTTTTGTTTGAGGATTTTTTTCGGGGGAAACCCAATGGAAACAAAAGTCGCCTTTGGGAAGGCGAGGGGAAAACCTTCATTGTATGAACTTTGCTGTGAAATATGAGTCACAATGGGCACAAAAGCGATGTTTTCATGAGCTCTGTTTAAGTCATCGGAGCTTATCGGAGCTAGCAAGAGGATTTGGTTGCTCGAAAGAATGTTTACGTCTGCTCATGCCACGCCACGCCACTTCATACTAAAAAACTCAGAAAATGGGGGAATGTCAAAAATGTATTTGAGATAATGAGTACAAGATACTCGGAATTGTAATTAAGATAGAGTATCAAATACTCTCGATCAAAGGTATTTGCAAGATACCAAGATACTTGAAAAAGTATTTGAAATACAGTATCTTGAGTAGAGTATTTGAGATAGGCACAAGTCTGGATTGAACCCAGGATGCTGGGTTCTGCAGCGCGTTTCGCTCCACGTGCTCCGAGGTGGTGTGCTCAGTGTGCGCTATATAGACCACTCAGCCACCGATATCCCCCAACAAGCAAAGCAGATTGGACGTTAAATGTTTAGACAACGAGAGACCGGTCTGCCTCTGAGGTACGGTGACACTGGTCCACGCTGTAAATGAACAATTTACTTGTTACAGTACGGCCGCAAACCTGGCGGCTTTAAGGAGCATCACGCGATGCTAATTATTACAGGATTTCCATTGCCCGCTGGTGCGACGCTCAACCAGATTGAAACGGGCGTGGGTGGAAATGGTAGCCCCTCCTTCATGATCCCCGGGACCTGCTGCCCCAATCCTAAACCGTCAAGGAAACAAATAGAGTCACCCCTACGTTCTCTCCCTAAGAAAACACCGCAGGGAACAAAAACCCCTAGTCACTGAAATTTCAAGAAATGCGGGGCGTAGCTTATAATCTTCACGCTTCTAATTACTTTGTCATTTCGTTCCTTGGTGTTCTTATTGGCCGGGTTAACGTCGCAATCTTATTGGTCTCGTAGTAATAATCCGAGGACATCGCCAGGCCCTGCATTTCCTAAATTAACCACTGACACCTCCAAAACTGTTTGCTTTTCTTCTTTTTTGCCAGACGATTTAATATGATCTCGGAGGGGGACTATCCAATTATTATTTTGCTGCAGAGTCACGTATATTTTTAATAAAGCCCAAAAACTCAACTGCTCGAAACCGAAACACAAGAACGGAAACTCATATGGCCCGAAATCACGTAGTTACACCGGACCGCGTTTTTTTCCTCCTTTGTTTTTAAGGCGTGTGAAACAGACGACGACGACGACGAATTTGCGTGCACCGTTTGTCGCGCGATTGTTTCGCACTTCTATCCCTTCCGCTCGATGTTCCACGCTTGAAGATCGATTGGCCGGTACCAGGAACGACAGCTCCGAAGTATACGGCCCCACGTCCGTCGCAACGCTGGTTCGTTGTGCGCAGCCATCGCGCCGTCCAGCCCGCGGTACGTCGCCATATTGAGAATGACATGTACGCGCACTTCCTGTAATCTGTGCAACTTTTTGTTTTTCGATCAACGTATTTGCAGTTGCTTGGAGGCCACAAAACGGGGTTCATATTATTTTCTATTTTTAATATTGAATGCGCGCCTTCGTGAGCCACGACTTTGAATATATTTGGTACATATAGTTTGAACGCCATGTGTCCGTGGAAAAATAGAGTGAGCGCGATTAAAACGGGTCAATTCTCGACCGGCTGTTTTCGGGCGGAAAGAAAACAAATTTCGAGCCGCAAATTATATGTTCTGGGTAGTTGTACTCTTATAGGTAACGTTCAAATAAACCTCGACTATCATAAATAATCTGTCAGTGTCCCTTTAAGAAATATGGGGTATCTACTTTCCCGCAAAGCACTTGGGTGAGCCAATCATCTACGGAGGAAGCTCGGAGCCTTGATAATATGTTTAAACCTAAACAAGAAAAGAAAAATGAACAGCGTTGTGATCAGGGGCGGATAGTTGTAGCCTCGTCATTCACAGAGTTTTCCCCGTAGATTGCTGCGATTAGCTTTCCCAATTGCTTTTGCGGAAAAGAACGCATTCCAACATTTTTTTTAGACTTTCCAGTGAAAACGTTGAAATTTTCGAAGTTTAGTCGAGAGGAGATCGCGATCGTACTGTGCAGGTTTCAGCCGCGCAGAAAGAACGGTTCACAGACTCGACTCCCAGGAAAAACCTCAAATCGAACGTCAGCCGACGTTCATGCTCGGAAGATCCAGCTGTCAGTGTCACGAACCGTCAACGCTCGCACTGAGGTTTTCCCAGGGGTTTGTTTCCTCCTCAAACCGCCGTTGTCGCGGCCAAGTCGGCGCGGCTGTAACAGCACGAGAAAAATAAAGCCAAGCCCAGCAGAAATTGAACGAAGGAACAAACCGGTCGCTGACAAGACGGAAAGTACGAGGGCGTTCCTTCCGTGCGAGCGAAACGAAGCACCACGAAAAACGTTGCTTCTTCAACTACACACTCTCGAACGATAAAGTCCGTAACAAGGTGAGAACGGCAGAGAGGACGTCCACTTGTCCCGCCTGCGGCGCGAGCTTCATATACCTGTGCACCCATAGCCTCCTGTATACTCACGAAGCCTGGCAGTTCGATGACGGAGCCATAGAGTGCCCGGTCGCAGCTCAGGAGCTCGAGGATCTGGTAGCACAGAGCATCAAAGAGCCATTTCTCGGGAAACCTGGACGTCAGTCAGCGCACAGCTTTTGCAGCGGCGAGGACCCGAACACACACTTGTTCGCTCGGGAGAAGTGTGTTTCGGCCTCTCGCCGCAGCGGGGTGCCAGTCACGTGGCTCTCCTCTCTTCCGTTGTCTGCCGCTTCACCTTTTCCCTTTCGGCGGCCGCTTCTCATGGAGATCTGCCAGGCTTTATGAGTATATAGGAGGCTATGGTGCACCTCGGGCGCACGCGCGCATCCAAAGCACGACGGAAGGCACGGAGTGCGTGCTGGGGGCCGGGCTTCGAAGAATACGCCTTGCACTTCTCATTCTGTCGGTGACTATAGCGTACAATAAGCTTTGGTATTCGGAAAATGGTGTCAGCTGTTGTGGCTTCAGACCCTGCTTTCGCGTATGCGTCCATTCAGGAGATGTTTCGTTGCCATGGTGGTGGTGACCATAGCAGACGGCACTGTGGTGACATCAGGTGCGTGCTTCGCCTCCATTGTCGTGCTTTTTAAATGGTCGAATCGTGAACAAACTTTTGATTTTCTCCAGCCTCTATATCTTGATGAATAGCATACGAAAAGCATGCCCTTTTTCACAATTCGGTGGTCCTTTTTCTAGACATAAAATTAAAGTGTTGCACTGTTCTAATTTTTTTTCTTTCTAGACTGAAGGGAAGAAAGGGGGGGGGGGAGGTCATCATTCTTTAAAGCTCTGAATTGTTTTCCGATATGAACGCCCGTATGCAGAGTTCACGGCAGGGCGTATCATTGCGCTCTCGATCTTTTCCTTTCAGCGAGGACTAAGCTTCGTCGGAGGTCTAACGAAGGGGAGCGACTTTCTTCAACAACCCCACCCGGAAGACACAGGATCGAAGTCGCGGTCCATTAGTGTAACGAGTGTATGCGTTGCGCGTTTGCGTTCCGCACACAAAATCTATTTTCTCAACCGAGTGGAATCGACCGTCCGTGACAAACTGGCTGAGTGCTCAAAAATCAGCGATGAATGGCACGTGCTGCTCGATATTTCTTGCCCTCGAACCACGGACCGCTTGCTCGGAACTCTAATTGGGGAGGAGAGATAGCGGGACATTGTTTAGACAGAGCACAGCCTACAAAATGAAAAGCGAGGGTTCCCCACAAAAAAAAACAACAACAAAAACAACAAGACCGCTGAAGCGAGACAGTAAACACACACACACACTCACAGACACACACACACACACACACACACACACACACACACACACACACACACACACACACACACACACACACACACACACACACACACACACACACACACACACACACACACGCACACACACACACACACACACACACACACACACGCACACACACACACGCGCACGCAACACCCCCACCCCCCCACACACACACACGCACCAGAGATGGCAGTAATGACATTACTGTAATGGAATTACAGTAAATAAATTTCTTTTTGGAGTAATGAGTAATGTAATAAATTACTTGTCTAGGGTAGTAATTTTGTAATGTAATGAATTACTTTCAGGCAGTAATTGTAAATAATTACTCATTACTTTTGAAATTACTTTTGTCCTAAACTAGCAAGTTCGTTTGCAAGCTTTAAAAAAAAGAGAAAATTATTTTGCATGATGAAATGTTGTGAAAGAGCATCGGATGAAATAAACGACGGCCACCTGAGCGCGAAGCCTTGTACGAAGAGCTGGACGGGCGCACAAAGCAAGGCTGGAAAGGCGAAGGAGAAAAGCTTACGTGTCGACATCGCTGGATGGCAACGGCTTACGAACTCCAGGCACGACAGATTCACGGCGTCGCGTCATTAGTACGATACTATACTTCGTTTATCCCTAAGCTGACAGTGCGGTGGGAGCTGCAAGCTAACCAAAACCAATCATACACCTTCCTTTAATCAGCGATCCCGTACCTTTCTTTGCGCGTGGGTATGAACGAGAGCGTGGTTACGTGGCGGACGATAGACGGGTGACCTCTCCAACAAACACAGTTCATCCCTAAGCTGACAGTGTGTCAGCTTAGGGATGAATGGCTCATAGGCTACGAGGCGACGGACACATCACCAGTGAGTTAAACATAATTTAAAACCTGAGAGGACAGGGCAAACGGATTCGCAGCCTTGAACTTTCGTAAAACAAGGTGCCAGCTTCGACCATTGCGAACAAGGAACGATTGGAATGAATAGGTAATTCCAAATGCCTTGTCAAAGCCCCAGAACGTTTCGTGCGTCCTCGAGCAAAGCAGGTGTCGCTCGCGGTATAGGCTTTGCCTAGCTGCCTTCCCTTGGCAAGTTTATTTGGGGAATAAGCCAGGACAGATATCGCACTCCGTTTGTTGGGAAAGTACATAATTTAGGAAGCTCGCACCATTACTCAACTGGCGATGCTTCTGCTTAGCAATTATCCAGACCCTTTGTGTGACAATGCACAAAAACTTGGACTCTTCGGGTGTTTGGGGAAAATGCTCCTCCAAAGGAATGACCGAGAATAGGATCTTGGGAGAATAGCATTAGATTGTGTCCGAGGCGGAAGGGAAACGTTTCACGTGACGACTAAGAACGAGATGCCATTGCCCGACTTAAAAAACTGACTCGGTCTACAACCTCTAAATCAGGAAGACGGAATCACCCTTTTCGTAAGAATCTTCACCGTTGAATGAACAGCGAAACCGGTTAGTCGGCTGTTTCTATGGGTCACATCTAAAGAAGCTATTCATCATTTTTAACACTTACGTCGTGTACGGCAGCAAAACCACTGTTCAGTATGGTTCACTTTGAGGCACATAAGGTTGTTGCGGTGTAAACAGGAAGATCTGAATTTGGCTACATATAGACAAACTCAGCTCTTCGACGTCACGTCACTGCGGTGGCGCTGCTGTCGGCACTGCGCATGCGCAGCGCCTCGCTTCTCCCTGATCTGGTTCCTGTACACGCGCTGTGGGGGCAAACGAGGGCTTGTTTTGCAAACACTGTGTTGGTGTATACGGTAAATAAAATGAGCACAAATTACTACCTCAAGGTATTTAAAAGTACGAAGTGTCTAGCGTTACGTCCGACGTAACCCAAGTTACGTCCAAATCTCCGCCTTCCCTAGGTTCACGGGGAGAGAGAGGAGGGCGGGGGGGGGGGGGGGAGGGTTAGGTATACGCGTTTCCAGTGCTCCGTCCGGGCGTAACGCTAGCCACAGCGTTAAAAGTAATGTCAAAGTAATTTCAAAGTAATTTCATTACTTATGGAAAGTAATCGTAATGTAATGTCATTACATTTAGTCTGCGGTAATTTGTAATGTAATTTAACTACATTTTTGCAGTTTTCAGAAAAGTAATTAGTCATGTAATTTAACTACCTTTTTGCAGTTTTCAGAAAAGTAATTAGTAATGTAACTTAATTACTTTTTGAGTCATTTTGCCATCTCTGACACGCACACACGTACACACACACATCAAAAACATTAAATTGTATTAATTTATTATCTATTTTGGTTATCATATGTGATTGTGCGTCTAAGTTATTTGTGCATGTGATTCTGCTCTTTATTTTAACGCGAACCCATTGAATGGATCCAGCTGCTAAGGACCCGATCATTGCCCTTATGTTTGTTTTTCATGTATGTATTTCTTGGAAAACACGCACACACACACACAAACAATAATAGCGTTAAAAACAAGAACGATAAACACGGTTTTCTCTAAAAACACGATCTGCGCTGACAGAATTCTTTTGGGTGAAGACGTTATCTCTGTCCCGACAATCGCCGCATGGTATCTTTCTGTGAATCGAAGTGATCCATGGCTACTCTGCGTGTGCTTCGCGCGAAAGCGGACTCACAGGCTTTGTTCGTAAACAGTGCGTTTATTATTCGAGTAAACACGCGGAATACCGTCACCGGCAACTGAAGAAACGCAGGGCGCGCCGAATCCGAACAAACCTGGTAGCTGAGTTTGAGACGTCCTGTACCTTATCATCGCCCAGCTCCTGTCACTGAGATTGAGTCAACAGGAATGCCGAAGAACGAATCTCCGACCACCAAACGGCAATATAATAAGCCGCGCCCGGCGTTTCTTAAGTTGTCGGTGACCATATATATCCATCTTTATATAAATTGCGTTTTTGGGACTTTTTCGGAGCGAGTTTAATTCGTTAGGCTAACGATCTATTATCGAGCAAAAGGAGCGTCTGGTTACATTCTGACTAAACCATATATTACAGAAACAGTCTGGTTTCAACTGTTGGAAATCGCGTACCGCCGCCGGTTCGCCATTTCCCACGTGGTCCGTCAACACCACTCCAGCCGGGTTCTTTCACGGGAGCTGGATTCCGCTCCCCTTTTATTGGTACATAAAACACAACTCTCAAAAACACTCAATCTAACATACAAAGACATGCGCCATTACACTAATATTTACACTCGCCCGTAAAGTCAGAGTTAAACACAAAGAGGGGCCCCAGGCCTCGTGTCCCGCGATTACCCTAGATCCGGTCGCATAGACTTGCCTGTTTTTCGGTGCCGTCCGGAGTCCTGGACTCCGCCTGGCGGCTGGCGAGCGAGCGGACGCGCCTTACATCGGCTCCGCAAATTTCGACCCTTCTCGGCGGATTACTCAACAGATATAACCTGAAATCATCGCCAACAGGTCAGCGAAGGTGCCCCGCACCCTTTTCTACCTCTTTTGGGCACCATCCATCCTTTCTCGACTGTAGAAGAATAAGCTTCGCCCCGAGCCGGCCGCGGCCGCGCTAAGCCTAACGCTTGGCCTGCGATTCTCGTGTGCCGTGACGGGCGCAACCGGTTAGGCCTACGGCCGCCGGTCGCCCTTCCCAGCCCTGCCGAGCCACCTGGACGGCTATGTCGATGCCTTACCAAGTTATGGGGGAGGACATCTCCCCCGAAACCTTCAACAACGACTCAAGATGGGAGCGAGTGATCAAAGCCCGCAACCTCAGCGTTCCCAACCAGCCGGCGACTCCGCCCGCGAAGCTGGCCCCACCCGCTCAACCACCGGCCGGCGCCGCTACACCGGCCTCCGTCCCCGCACGTGCTCTATCCCAAGTCAAAAAAACCCTACGACACTCTCCGCTACCCAAGCTACCGAAAACGGACTTCAAGATCGTGTTTCGGCCCGGAGGCGGCCTCAACCTCCGTGATGTGAACGGCGGCATGCTGCTACCGCTCACCTGCACGGCAGCGGAAATACACTACCAAGAAGCGCGGAACCAAGACAAGCTTCGCATCAACCCATACAACAATTCCTACACCATCAGCACGCCCTCCGAAGACCGCACGAAGAGGTACGTGCAAGTGCAATCACTCCACATCGCGGAGAAACTCTACCCCGTAAAGGCCTACGTGGCGGCTCCAGACAACGCCGTGCGGGGCATATTATACAACGCGATCTACAACCAGGCGCAAGATGAGATCTTTCAAGACCTCGTGGAGCTCAACCCCAGCAAGTCCTTCACCATCGTTGACGCCAGGCAACTCGGTCGTACCAAATCTATCCTGGTCACGTTCATAAACACGAAAGAGGTGCCTCCACAAATGAATTTCTGCGGAACCATCTACACTTGCCACCCGTTTCGCGCCAAAACAGAGGCGTGCTTCAACTGTTGGAAACCGGGCCACCGGGCAGACGTATGCCCGCAGGCCCTGACTCATCTATGCCACCGCTGCGGGGTGGCCCACCCCACATCACCAACGCCGGACTGTACTCCGCTGTGCATTCTGTGTGGTGGTGCTCATTTCACCGGATCCAAGCGATGCAAGGTTCGCTTTGAGCGCGCCGGCAATCCAAAGCCGACTCCAAACTCAACGCCCATCCTCCCGGCCTCGGACCCTGGCGCGGGGACGACCAACCCGGGCGGCACCCCGCGTTCGTCCAGGAGCAGACAGCGATCATCATCCAGATCCAGGGCCCGCTCACGGACTGGCTCCAGGCACCGCAGCAGATCATCCTCCTTCCCGCCACTACCGGGATCAAAGACACAGCCCGCCGATAAACAGGTGAGCTGGAGACCTAAACCCTCACCTCTCGAGAAAGAAAATGCAGAGCTCCGAGCCCAAATTCACCTCCAAAGTTTAGAAATTGCCGACCTCAGACAACAAGTGAAAGCACTCCTCGGGCGAGAACAACCCCAAACGTCCACCCCCCCCCCCCCAGCGCAACCAGCGCAGCAACGCCCTCCCCCACCCAAACTCCCCTCCCCCTCCCCTCCATCAATCTCCTCCTCACGCGCAGCGTCACCTGTTCGAAACCCCCCTCAAAGCGGAAAGCACAGAGAGATTCTGAATCTGAACCGACCAACATGGCAGAACAAATGGCCGTCCTGGCACTAGCTATAGAACGCATCGAGCAGGGTCTAACTGCCATCCGCACGGATACGACAGCCTGGATGAGCAATATCTCCACCCGCCTTGACGCACTAGGAGAACGACAAAGCACGCAAGAAGCCGCCATCGCCCTTCTCAAAACGCACTTCAACGTAGCACTCCCACACACACCCCAAGGCCCACTCCCCTCCAATCCCGCGCTACAACCTCAACATGGCTAAGCACACACACAGCATTAGAGTGTGGCAGTGGAACTGCAGGAGCTTCCGCACCAAACGAAGCAATCTGCAGTTGCACCTACAAACCCTCCCTAACGCGGAGCTACCGACAGTCATAGCGTTGCAGGAAACACTCTGCGCTACCAAACTCTGTAACTATACGGCACATGAACCCTCCAGGATGCAACGAACACGAATTGCAACCCTTGTACATCGGAATTACACAGCGCTAGAACACCCTCTAGATGTGCCCGACGCAGACGGCCTCTTAATAGAACTTCTCCCCCGCAACAGGAAGGACAAAAGCTTTTTCATACTTAACATATATAGCCCACCCAAGGACCCTCCCGCCCCCATCATTGCTGCAATGCGAAAGGCCCTCATCATAAGTGGTGGCCGCCCCCTGCTTGTGGTGGGAGACTTCAATGCGAACCACACTAGCTGGGGCTATCGCAAGAATTGCAGAAAGGGCACCTCTGTTTGGACCTTTATCCAAAACGAGGGGCTCACACTCCTCAACGACACCAACTATCCGACACGGATTGGCACCAGCGTACAACACAACACAAGTCCCGATCTCACCCTTTCCAAAAACATCAGCACATGCACATGGACAAACACAGCACAATCCCTAGGTAGCGACCATTACATTATCAACACAGAAGTCTCCCTATCCTCTCTGGCCCCGACCAAAAAGCGAAAACTCGAGGTAGTGGACTGGGACAAGTTTCGGCAGATCCGAAACAACGCCCCAGAAACCATCACCAACCTCGATGCTTGGACAAAAGCACTGACGCAAGACATGGCACTTGCCACGTCCACGATCCCAGACACCCCAGAAGCAGATGTGGCAGACAGCCGCCTCTTACATCTATGGGAAGCACACGCCAGCATGCACAAACGGTGGCTAGCCAACAAACATAACCGCACCTTGAAACAACGCATAGCAGCACTAGTCAAAGAGATTGAAGCCCACGCGAGCCAGCTGACACGCCAACACTGGGGGCAGCTATGTGACCGCATGAGCGGCAATTTGGGTCTAAAAGACACCTGGAACTTCCTTCGAAGCTTGTTAGACCCCGAACATACGAAAGCTCAGCAACGCAAAAACGTAAACCGTATTCTACACCAACTCCCTCTACAAGACAACGAGCTGCTAGACGCTCTCAAGACACAATACCTAACCACCACTCCACCCACCTCTCTCCCTCCATACACCGGCAGCCCGAATCCCCTCCTGGATGAAGACATCTCCCCATGGGAGGTCAGAGCCGCTATGCACAAACTCCGCACCACCTCGGCCCCGGGGGCAGACAGAATTACCAATAAAATGCTCAGAAACCTTGACGAACATTCAATCCTCGCGGTCACAAATCTCTTCAACGAGTGCTGGCAAGCGGGCGCGCTCCCAGAACAATGGACGCACGCCCGCATCACATTCATTCCAAAGCCAGGGAAACCACTCGACATAAAGAATCTGAGACCTATCTCTCTAACATCCTGCCTTGGAAAGCTATTCGAACATGTGGTCCTGAGACGCCTCCAGAACCACATGGACGAGCACGACCTTTTCCCTAACACGATGATTGGCTTTCGCAATCATCTGTCCACACAGGATGTAATGCTTCAGATTTCGGAGGATGCTTTGCATCCACGAAATGGGAAGCGCACCAGAGCTATACTAGCCCTAGACCTCACCAAAGCCTTTGATAATGTAGAGCACTCCGCCATCCTAGAGGCATTATCGGCTTTAGATGTAGGTTCACGCACTTTCAATTACGTCTCTGCTTTCCTCAAACATCGCACTGCGGAACTGAGCTTCGGCTCTCTTTCTACCCCCGTCTTCACACTTGGCAGTCGAGGCACCCCACAAGGGTCAGTTCTCTCCCCACTTCTTTTCAATATCACACTTATACCACTGGCACGCGCTTTATCCAACATTCCAAACCTCTCACACTCCCTCTATGCAGACGACATTACACTGTGGACAACCACAGGTAACGCCGGAACCATAGAAGAAACATTACAGGCTGGGGCCAACGCAGTGGCGCACTACGCCGCTAAAGTTGGGCTCGCCTGCTCACCCACAAAGTCTGAGCTCCTCATCCTCAGACCGCCCCGATGCCGCACGGACCTCGGTCCCCCACCCAACATTCAAGTTACACTGGAGGGCACACCTATACCGGAAGCGGAGAAGGTTCGAATTCTCGGAATCCTAATACAAAGTAATGGCAAGAATACTGCCACGCTTAACAAACTCACCACCACAGTGCATCAAACTATGCGGCTCATCCGAAGGATTGCGAATCGCCACAGAGGCATGCGCGAGCATGATCTTCACCGTCTCATACAAGCATTCGTAATCAGCCGCATAGTTTACTCGTTACCCTATCTCTACCTCTCCCGAGCAGAAGAAGAGAAAGTCAACGCTTTAATACGACAAGCTTACAAGACTGCGCTCAACCTCCCAAGGCACACATCCAACAAGAGACTGCTCTTGATGGGCATACACAACACACTAGATGAGCTGAGAGAGGCACACAGAACAGCACAGCTAGAACGCCTTTCAACCACACTTACAGGACGCAGCATCCTCCAAAAGCTCCGCCTGAACCCAACCAACTCCCTTAGACCTACACACCCCATCCCCGGAGCCATCCAACGCACGCTCTCAGTCCACTCACTCCCCAAGAATATGCACCCGACCCACCACCAAGCTAGACGGAACGCACGAGCCAAAGCTTTATATAAACACTATGGCCATCAACAAGAGGCAGTCTGCGTCGACGCAGCCGAATACCCCTCCAAGTCGGCCTACGCCCTCAGCGTAGTTAACAGAAGTCTCCTCCCAATAGCTTCCGGTTCAATACTGACAGACACCTCCCAAGAAGCGGAAGAGGCGGCTATCGCGCTCGCGATCTCCTCAACCACTGCCACACTCATCTTCAGCGACTCAAAAACTGCCATCCGCAATTTCGCCAAAGGTCAAATTCATACACCCGCGTTCAGACTTCTTTCTGCTAATCCACCCCCACCAAGGCCCATCCAAATAATTTGGGTCCCCGCACACGCCGGACACCCAGGCAACGAAGCCGCCCATACCATCGCTCGAGCTTACGTCGACCGAGCAGGGCGGACACTAGAGCCAGGATGCGCCCGGGACAGAATGGTTTCTTACCACGAGATCTCGCTCCATTATCGCGAACAGCGCCTCTACTACCCACCCCCCGATAAATCTCTTACCAAACTTGAACAGGTAACGTGGCGCCAGTTACAGTCACGAACTTTCCTCTCCCCTGCCCACCTCGCCATTATCCACCCGGGTCTGTTCTCGCCTGAATGCACCCTCTGCGACGCCCCGAAAGCGGATTTCCATCATATACTCTATAAATGCTCCGAGCTACAGCCACCATCTGAATGGCTA
>JAZHYW010024300.1:0-11402 GCA_037355805.1 Ixodes ricinus
GCGAATGGGCTCACCGAGCGACTCAACCATACACTAGCAAGCATGATGTCAATGTATGTTGAAGAAAACCACACCAACTGGGACGCAATCCTTCCTTTCGTCACTTACGCGTACAATACCGCCCGACAAACAACTACAGGATTTTCGCCGTATTATCTTTTATACGCTCGTGATCCACTCACGACTCTTGACACTGTTTTGCCATACGTGCAAACTTGCTTGGATCCCTACACATCTGACCTCGTGTCCCGAGCCGAAGATGCCCGCCAACTTGCCCGACTGCAAACTCTGCAGTCCCAACAACAACAACAGCTTCGCCATGCGGAATCCCACATACCGGTCTCCTATAATGTTGGTGATCTCGTCTTGCTCAAGACACCTTTTCGCCAAACCGGCAAATGCGAAAAGCTCCTAAAAAATTCGTTGGCCCATACCGCATTGTTCGTCGCCTTTCCGACATCAATTACGAGGTAGTGCCCGTGACCCAGCCCCGTGACCATCGCTCGAGGTGCCAGGACATCGTTCACGTGGATCGTATGAAACCGTACTTCTGCTCAACCTAACCAACACCCCAGTGCCGGATGACCGGCCCTACCACCACCGGGGGAAATGTTACGAAGACGACGACGACGGACACTGCCGCGAAAGACAAAAAGGAGCCCGCGCAGTTGTGTTGCACGAGCTGGGGTTTTCTTCGGGCATATTTGTAGCAGCCATCGCTGTTGTTCTTCTACAGATCACCCTCAAATATATATATCATAATCACCCTCACAATATATATATATATACAGGGTGTTTTTTTTTAAGCTTAACAGAATTTTTAAAAACAAACCATGAAAGCTAGGTTAATGCGGTCTGCGCAGGTGAGTTATAAGGCCAGGGGGACATAGTATAGGGGACTAATCGTAACGATCAGTCGGCTAATTAGTTAAAATTCGTTAATTAACTTTTTAATTAATGAAAATAGACATATAGTTCCAATTAGAAACTTGCTCAGCGTCATCGAAAACCACTAAATCAGTAATTTTCAGAAAGACTTTGAACGCGTGAGAAGCGTAGTAGTGCACTAAAGTTACCGCTCGTGGAGCAGGTACAAGGCTGGGGCTAGATAAGAGACGGAAAAATTGCGCGGGCGCCTTATCGCAACCGCTAGCTTTGTACGTGCTCCACGAGTGCTAACTTTAGTGCACTACTACGCTTCTCACGCGCTCAAAGTCTTTCTGAAAATTACTGATTTAGTGGTTTTCGATGACGCTGAGCAAGTTTCTAATTGGAACTATATGTCTATTTTCATTAATTAAAAAAGTTCATTAACGAATTTTAACTAATTAGCCGACTGATCGTTACGATTAGCCTCCTATATTATGTCCCCCTGGCCGTATAACTCACCTGCGCAGACCGCATTAATCTAGCTTTCATGTTTTTTTCAAAACAAATTCTGTTAAGCTTAAAAAAAAACACCCTGTGTATATATATATATATGCTGGCTTTGTCTCAGATACATTGCGTCACTAACACATACATACATACATACATACATGCATGATGTTATATATATATATATATATATATATATATATATATATATATATATATATATATATATATATGTATTTACGTAGGTATTTCGTTACTTTTGAGGAGTAAAGTGTGCAACAACGTGTAAGCAGCCTCGTTTTAATTTTAACCTGAGTACGCGTTATTGCGACAAAGGCGAATGGGTAACCAGAAAAAACAACTAAACGGTATGAGAGTATGGCAACGTTTATCGCTGAACAGGTCAGTCGAACTCGACAGCTGGGAATGTCCTTCACCCAGCGAACACAATAGAAGGTCCGTTCACACTCTTGCAACCGAGTTCGACCGAGAGAGACCAAACCGGTTTTAAGCCTTTGCGATCTCTTAGGACCAGCTCCGCTGCAGCCGAGCTGGTCCTAAGAGATCGCAAGAGGCTTAAAACCGGTTTGGTCTCGCTCGGTCGAACTCGGTCGCAAGAGTGTGAACGGGCCTTAAGGTTCGTTGCTTCAACCTTCTAGAACCGTCTACAGACCGAATGTAAACAAGGAGGTTGCCAACGCGGGGAGGCAGATAACCCATTGTCAACTTCCAAATTTAGAAGCATAGAGAACAAAAAGAGAGAGGGGAATCCCAGATTAGCCATCTCTTCCCGAAGCACAACTACAGCCGTTCATTCGATCGCGTCAGCAGAAAGACGCTTCAGCGTCGCCGGGGATGTATTCTCAATGAAGCGGGAAAAATTAACTGATGAAAACTTCGAGAGGCAGCTAATGGTTAAGTGCAACGACTACTGAAAAAGAAAACAATATACTATGAAACAAAAGCAGCAAATTTGGTCGGCAAAGTAACGAGAAAAGTAACTCGCTACTTTTGAGGTAAAGTAACGCGTTCTTTTCGAGAATCGGTAACGAGTCACGTATTTAGTTACTTTTCGAGCGAGTAACGAGTAACAGTATGGAGTTACTTTTTCTAGGTAACCTGTACCTGTTTAATACCTGTTTAAGTAATGAAGTCGCAGTTCGAAGCGTTGTTGGTGTCTTAAAGGGATGCTTCAACAAAATTTGAAGTATACCCGCCGTGTTCAAAAATAGGCTGAATATGATCCACAATATCCGTAATTGACAATCGCACGTTTGTACAAGTATTTTGAGCCTGATGGCTGTATTTTTCGTTATAAACGGCCCACTCTGGCAAGCGCTCGGAGAACAGCCTGCAGAGAGCACGTGACATCCAACGCAATCATGACGTAGTTCGTCTCGGGACGACCCAAGCTGCGGCGAGGCTGACGTCGAGAGGATGGCCTAGTCGTTCCATACACCGAAGCATGCAACTGCTTTTGTGCGAATTTTGAGTGACGGGTTAATCTTCTATAATCTTGCAGAGGGACAATAGCGACTTCTAGGACACACAAAATAGATTCTCAGGAAGAGGAGAGTTCCTCCTTCCCCTCTTCTCTCGTCGTGGCCGGAGGCGAGACAGTTACCGTCACTAGCATGTCAAGGTTCCTAGACGGGCATTACAAACGAGGCGTTAGCGACATCCACCAGGTGCTCTTTGCTAATCGTTTAATTCATTTTTAAGATTTCTTTTCGTGTCTTTTTAACAAGATATTAGTGTGTCCGACGTAATACTGCTCCTTTGAACACATAAAGACCAAAAAAATAAGCTCCGAAATTTCGTTGTAGTATCCCTTTAAAGCATTTAATGAGTCGACGTTTCGGCCTGAGTCACGCTTTCTTCAAGGCAGGTTGCGAAAACTGGTTACGAAGATGTTTTCGTTTTACACACCTGGGTCACATCGCGTATCACACTGCCTAAGTCCACAACAATGCTAGTCGACGACTTAGGCAGTGGGGGGGATTTGACACGTAATGTGACAGTATAGACCTTTTTCGCAAGGTCGCCGCGCCATCTTGAATTGTCGTCACTTCCAGTATGGGCGAAAACATTGTCTTGCCGTCGCCACGCCAATAGAAGGCATTTAGGACAAAAACGTTACCGTCACACATTCTCGTTCCGCCTCTCCTCTGTTTTTTTACTATTTGCAGGTTGAAACGTTCTGATATTTTTTCGTCGCCCATACCGGATATGCCTACTAGACGGTCGGGGGCGAGAGAGTAGCGCAACCGAAGAACGAAGGGCAAGGGTAAGACGGGCCGGGAGGAGGAAGCAGACGGAACGCTGGAGAAAGAGGGGAAAACCTCCTTCTCTCTTTAGCGTTCCGTCTGCTTCCTTCCTCTCCCGGCCCGTCTGTTCCCTCGCCCTTCGTTCTTAGGGTTGCAACGGACTATACGTCACATTACGTGTCAAATCCCCAGACATGTACGTAACGCGTTACAAGTAACGAGTTACTTGTACCTAGTTACTATTTTCGGTAACGAGTAACGTATTTAGTTACTTTTTTAGAAAAGGAACGAGTAACGGTATTTAGTTACTTTGAAGGCCAAGTAGCGAGTAACGGTATCTCGTTACTTTTGAGGAGTAACGTGTACAACACCGCTTAAATGGCCTTGTTTTTATTCTAGCCTGAGTATGCGTCTATTGCGACAAAGGCAGATGGGCAGCCCAAAAACAAATAAACAGATATGACAGTACAGCAACGTATATCGCTGAACATGTCAGTCGAACAGTTCAGCTGACATGTCCAGCGATAAATGTTGCTGTACTGAACTCTACAGCTGAGAATGTCCTTCACCCAGCGAGCACAATCAGGTTCGTTGGTTGAACTACATAGAACCGGGTACAGACCGAATGCAAATCCGGAGGTTGCCAACACGGGAAGGCACATAACCCATTACCCGCTTTCCTCAATGAAGGCGCAGTTCCCGAAGATTCACCAGCTCTTCCTGAGGCATAACACTGCCGTTCCTTCGAGCGTGCCAATAGAGCGACGCTTCAGCGTCACCGGAGATGTATTTTCAATGAAGCGGGGAAACATAAGTGATGAAAACTTCGACAGGCAGCTGCTGCTTAAAGGTAATGACTACTAAAAAGAAAACAATAAAACACGAAACAAAAACAGTTGCGTATTTGGTCGTCAAAGTAACGTGAAAAGTAACTCGTTACTTTTGAGGTAACTCACGCGTTCCTTTTAAGAATCGGTAACGAGTAACGTACTTAGTTACTTTTTGAGCAAGTAACGAGTAACGGTATTTAGTTACTTTTTTCGGGTAACGTGTACATGTCTGCAAATCCCCCACACTGCCTAAGTCGTCGACTAGCATTGTTGTGGACTTAGGCAGTGTGATATGCGATGTGACCCAAAACATCTTTGAAATCCATTTCGGCAACCAGTCTCGAAGAATGACTGGCTCAGGTCAAAACTTTGACTCACTAAATGCTTTGAAACACCAACAACGCTTCGAAGCGTGCCTTTATTGGTTTATATTTTTCAGCATCGTATGTAATACTCTCTTTATATATGTGTAAACGACTTCATTTTCGAGAGGACCTGATTTTTGCGAGTTTCGCGAATCGTCTACAATTCGCGACAAATAGGTCCCGCGAACAAATCCGGTAAAATGTAAACAGATTGGAATCTACATTGAGACCCCACTGCGTCGCGAAAATTGGAACCCGCAAATTATTCCAAAACTGCAGTTTTGGCCTAAATCGCGAAATATTGAGCCCGCGAAAAATAGGTAGTTTACAGGTATATATATATATTTTTTTTTTGCCGCGAAAATAAATTGCGCACTGTCAAGCGCTCCGTCTCCGACAGATTGTAGCGCGTTCCTGACAAGGGGTGCTAAAGTTTTAGAACTAATCGTCATCTTAAATTCAGAAGCGAAAGACGACTTTCGCAAATTTTCAATGAAGAAAATGGTGGTCGATTATGCTCGCGAATACACGGAGCTAAATGGCGTCAGCTATACCCAGAACGGGTCTCATGTTCCCATTAAAACTTTCAAAAAATCCTTAATAACTTTTGAATAAGAATTGTTTCTGCTAAAACTTTAGCAGGCGGTCCCGACAGCTTGCCCGACATTTGGACAGAGACTGAGCGTTCGGCGAGGCGTAATTTACTTTTTACGGTTACAAAAGCTCTGTAACTATTTTTCGGGGACACACATGTGCTCCCTTCGTTCTGGAGTGGGGGCTACAGGCACAATATGACGGCTTTGTAATGAACGTCGCTAAACGAGTGTTCATTTTGTTTCTGCCGAGTTTGAGCGGCGCTGCATGCAGCTCGGCACAGCTGCGTGAGCAGGTGTCTTGCCACGCATTTGCACGCCCTTGGGTATCAAACTTTGCAGCAGTGTGGAAACAACGCTAGCCTTTGTAACGTAGCATAAAAAAAATTTGCGGTGACTTAGCTCGGCTATGCAGGCGAGCATACGTAGCGTGAGCTTATGCGCACAAAATGAGAGGCGCTATTCAGCTGCTCCGGTGCAGCGTCAGACTTGGCTACTGCGCAACGGAGGCGGACAGCTGGGCACGCGGCGGCGCCAGTGCGTCTGGCGCGGCTATGACGTCACTGCTCTGGAATGTGCAGACCGGCAAGGCGCGCGCGTGCGGTGGCGGCGCAGTGCAACACCTCCTAGAAGACAAGGCCGTAGCGCTCTTCTCGTGACGTCGCGAAGGAAGGCCATCGGGGCGCGCGGCGAAGCGAAGGCAACGCGCGTGGATCGACCGTCGTAACGCGCTTTTAGTCACATACGCGTGTCTTGTTAGCTAAAATGAAAGCTGCACATAGCAACGGGTCTCGAAAATATTTTACTACACGGGCAAAATATTACACCGCTAAATAATCGGGATGAAATGGTACGGGGTAGGCGTATAAGAGAAAACATTGAGCCACTCAATAATTGCTGTAGGAATGCATATTTTACACAGAAATGCTTCGACAAAATGGCGAGACACGCAGTGATTGGACACAGCAAAACAAATCACAGTTAAAAATCAGGTAGACGTAGTCAACGCGGACACGGCTAGACAAGTGTCACTTACGATCATGTAAGCGATGTTATCGCGTGCAGTCACTGAATTCTTGCATCATACCCTGGCCACATGGCAAAAGTAATGTAATTTCGATCGAATGACATTATGGGGTCGACAAATCAGGCTCATATAATCACTCAAGACCGCGAGCCGATTAACTCCCGTATCATTTAATGAAAATATATTAACTTTTCTGTGTGGCAGGGGTACTAAACTTACTATTTACAGTCAACTAATTTACTTCTCCCTATGGGCTCGAGCTGCATTAGAACAAATTATCTTATTTTGTATACAATAATACTATTACCTTAAATACAGTTAAGATTCTAGTATAAAAGCGGTAAAGGCAATACAATAACATTAGTATAAATAAACACATAAGCACAAACAACGCACTTTGTATAATCACACAAACTTGTTTTTCACCTTCCAGTGAAAACTAGAATATTACTACGCATATTTACAAATGTCGACGCAACCGCACACGGATAGCGACGAACAAGATGCCATTCTGTCACGAAAAACAAAAACGAAAAAACAACCCGACTGCAGCACTTTACTCGCGTCCCACATGACCAAGAAAGCCCGCAAATAAGTTGTTACTCACCTGTCGATCGTATCCACACGTCCCGCAATAGCCGTGGCGAAAACATTTGAACACGAACTTTAGGTCTCTCTCTGTCGAAAGAGAGGTCTATCGATAATCGACCAGTGTCATCGTTGGCTGGTTGCCACATATGTCACTCAAACTGTAGCAGGACATGTTCCGCGAATCCACGTAAATGCCGTAGTATCGAGCGAACACACACACAAAAAAAAGCTACCCGAGACTGCGGTGACAATCAAGAAACCACAGGAAGTACCAAAAGAACCACACACACACGAGCAGCGGGCGGCACCAGTGTGGGAGGCTCAACCAGACCAACGTCGTCGACCCATCTCTTGCTCGCGTCGCGCTCCCTGCAGCGATGACTGGATTTGTTTCGTTTCCCTTCCCTTCTCAAAGTCTCAGGGTTCCTTTTTAGACAGTCAGCAGCTCACACACAACGTAAATTTACCAGAATCGGAGCCCGTACGCGGGAAGAAAACATCGCAGCGGACCGGTTCAATCGAAAAGTGTGGGGATCTGCTGGTTTGCACGTAGTCCCGCGGTTACGGGGATAATCATAAATAAAAAAATTAGTACTTTTAACCTTGATAGCGCGTTGTATATTATGTTTATATTATATATATAATAAATTGTAGAATACTGCGCTTTTAAAACATATATTTATGCCCGATAAACGCTCACGAACACTCCGCGCCGCTCGACAAGAAACGTTTTTTTCACGTCGATGCGGTCGATGCCACAAAATTTTTCTCACGTAGTTGCGCTATGGACTTCCTTCCTCCGCCATTGTGACGTAACCACTCGCAGCGCTCTGGCCTTCTTTTCTAGGTGGTGTTGGGCAGTGGCTCCGGCGCGCCAGCTGTGCGCCGTGTGACGTCACTGCTCCTCGCGCATGCGCAGACCGGCGAGGCGCGCGCGGCGGCGGCGGCGCGCCAGCTGTGCGCCGTGAGACGTCACGGCTCCTCGCGCTTGCGCAGCACGGAGCACGGCTCATTATGCGAGCCACGCGAAACTGCTCAACCTCGGCCAGTGTAGCTCACGCTACAAAAAATGTTTATGTCTAATAGAAGTAAAGAGCAAAAGTGGGGCCAGAAGCGAAACCGTATTCGCGACTCCAGCAAAACGAACGACACCTAGCGGGAAAACACTGAACTGGCCGGACCAGGTCCTTTCGCGATTTCTGCTCGTCTCTTCTGGATTCAGTGTTTGCATGTAGTCGGTGGATTGCGCGACAGAACAGTTCTACCGGTGTCTGTGTCGTAACCGTAGTATCGCCTTGTGACCCAGGTTGCTCTGCACGCGACCTATGGAACCGCGTGAGCCAGACATTCTGCGTTTCTCAACGTTCATCAGCACAGTGGAAGGACAGTGGGCAGTCCTTTCCTCGTTTCCTCGAAGAAAGCCAAGCCTCTGGAAGCTCGCTTACCCCAACACATCGCCGCAGGTTCGAAACGTGGAGAATAAAAAAGCGGGGCGAACGATTTGGAGTCCAATTCCCGCTCGCTGATGCCCCAGCGTTGTGCGTTGAGCTGGCACATGGCACGGCACGACACGACCTGGATTCGACCGCCATATTTGCCCGATAGTGGCGTCCCCTATAGGTCGCTGGAGTCGCGAATTGCCGTAAACGACGCGGCGCGCGAGCGGTGCACCATGAGTCTATTGGTATATTCGGGGGTCGCTTTGCAGCGTTTTGGAGTGCTCTGTATAAATCCGATGCCCAATCGGCTGGTCGATGTCGGCTGCTCTATAAGCACATTTGGCAAGTTCTTTCAGAGCACTCTCAGTCGTAGCGCTTTGAGGCGCTCTGACTCCGAAGTGGGTCGGAGCGCGTGCCAGACGACCGGTCACGTGACTCCAGCCACTTCCGCTGCTGCGTTGAAAGAGAAAGAAGCAGTGAAACACATGCCAGCAAGAATCGCGTCACATCACACCGACGCGCGGCGCAACTATAGAAACCACCAATGGCAGCAACGGTTGTCATGGTTACGCGCTGATTAGCGGCTGGAAGCGACGCGATTTTGCTCAGATGTGTTTCACGTTTTAGCGTCGAACACCGCTGCGTTTGAAGACCGCACCGGTCCCACTGTGTTGTGCAGCGTGTACCAGAAGTGATTTCGCAGTGAAAACCGGTGTCCGCATTGAAGGCTGACATTTTTAGTGCGGGCATGGGGACATGCGGTGGTGGCGCTGGTGATGTGACGTAGAGGGGTGTTGGATGGATCGATGAATGGCCTCGGCTAAACCCTTCGTATCGGGCGGTAGCTCGCGCCATGGCGGTGGAGCGGTTGCGGAAGTTGCCCACGGTATCCGGTTCCGTGTCGGCATTCCGGCCGCTCGAAATAAGTTTCCGAGCATTCGGATGGCGCGCCGTTCCTCTAGCTCGGCTCTGGAGACGCTCCCGTATCTCTCAGAATCCGATTCAGAGGATTGGAGCGCCGGAAAACGACAAGCCAAATATACCGTATGAATGTGCGAGCTCACTCGTGTAGCTTCCGATGGTCTCACACCTGCTAGCTCGCGCCTGTATCCGTCGCCGAGCTACGTTTAAGGTGCCAACTTCAGTGTCTTGTGGCGCGTACTTCGCCCTCTTCAAACAGCGAGCAATGGACACACGCTGGGCCGTGGTCTCGTGTCTACCGGAAAAAAGCACATACGTAGAAGCTCACATTGGGTCCGTTGACGTCGTTTTGCTATACGGAAAGAAGCTCAAGGAGAGGAGAAGATGAGGGTGTGGGTCGAACGCCAGATCCCGCGCAAGGAGAAGAAAGAACGCTCTTGTTCTCCGATCGGAGGGAGACGATGGGCAGAGACAAAGGCAGCTCTCCTTTACGTCTACCCCCAAATCCATCCAATCAGAGCTCGGCGCTGCCCTGTCACCGCACGGTCTCGCCTCCCCCTCTCCTTCAGTTTCCCTCCGTATGCGGCGAGCAATTCGTCTGCGTCTTGCCCAGGAGTTGCCGTGACGTCAGAACGAAGCCGAGCTCTGATTGGCTTTGATTGATAAGATAGTGGATAGACCTCAATGCTAGAAGGCCTCGAGGCCTACCCACTATATTCTTCAATCGGCCAATAAGAGCTCGGCGTCGTTCTGACGTCACCGCAACTCCGTGTGCAAGGAGCAGACAAACTTGCGCTCCGTATTGGTTTGGCGGGACGCACGACATCCCACCAAGACGGTAACTTGTCGCAATAAACGGGCTTCTCCTATACCAGCAACCCGTATAATGTGGCTGTTTCTGGTCAGCACACCCCTTATATATCGGTAACACGGGCTTAACTAAATAGTGCCTAATCAGCCTAAGTTGCGCCATACTGCTGAACAAACAAAGTATACGCACAAACGCACGCACGACCCAACCTCCCCCCTTCTCCACCGCACCCTCCCGGCAATGTATGTGCCCCTTGTTCCCAAATTCAATCTCGCTAAAAGGGCAGGGGCCGAGCGACAACGCGTACATAAAAGAAACTCCGCACGATGTAATAAAGCTGTCCAGCGCAAAATGTGGGCGCGAGGGAGACGGCCAAAAACAAAGGGAGGCATTTTCGTTTTTTACAGCCACGCATAATTTCATTAGAGCGTCTAATACGAGTGATAAAATTCTTCGAAAAACAATTCCGCCGCTTAGACCCAATTTACGTTGCCTATATTGAATTACGTCCGGTTTTATTTGGGAAAAGTGGCTCTCCCCTCCATCCCGGTGTTTATTTTGCTCGTTGATTTCGATGCCGATTAGACGACGTTGGAGCAAGAAATGCACGTTACCAAGTTCGGGGAATGAACGGAAATATTGTATCAATAATGAAGGGAATCAGGGGCTGTGTAGTTAAGCAGCTTTATGCTTTCGTTTTTTTTTTCTTATGAATTTGCGAAGGGATTACACAATTGCCGAATGTAATAAAGAACCAGCTGGGAGTTGGCCAGCAGAAATTACGCGAGAACGTCTCGCTTCATATACTTTTTTATATTTACCGAAGGCTGTATTATCATCGGGAACAGGCACATGCCGAGGGACATACGCAGAGTTAAAATCTCGAGCTGATTCGATGATTTTTTTTTTAAAGCCACAGTCTTGCATTTGCTTATACATCGTACAAAACGGCACGGTGTCGGCCGCAGAGTCGACAACAAAATTATAATGCTTCAAGCATGCTTGCTTGATAGATTTATGTATGCTCCGAATATGGTTGCAGACAATTTTTGTAGTGACGGGACCATGTGTATGAAGGAAGCATATGCTTCTTCGAACACTCTGAGGCGAGTGTCCGCAGAGGAGGGTGCGGTCATCGTGTCTCCAACGATCACCCCGTCCTTTGCATGACGTGCGAGCAC
>JAZHYW010024301.1:0-31199 GCA_037355805.1 Ixodes ricinus
CTGCAAACAACAATCGATGGGTCATTGTAGCCATTGACTACAATACCCGCTATGCTGAAACTAAGCCAGTTCCTGATGCTACCGCAAAAGAAGTTGCGAACTTCTTTCTGAACTCCATTCTGCTACGTCATGGCGCTCCACAGTCAGTCACAAGTGACCGAGGCACGCCCTTTATTGCCAAACTTCTCAATGAAGTCCTGCAACTCGCAAGTACAGTCCATCATGTAACAACTGCTTACCACCCGCAGGCGAATGGGCTCACCGAGCGACTCAACCATACACTAGCAAGCATGATGTCAATGTATGTTGAAGAAAACCACACCAACTGGGACGCAATCCTTCCTTTTGTCACTTACGCGTACAATACCGCCCGACAAACAACTACAGGATTTTCGCCGTATTATCTTTTATACGCTCGTGATCCACTCACGACTCTTGACACTGTTTTGCCATACGTGCAAACTTGCTTGGATCCCTACACATCTGACGTCGTGTCCCGAGCCGAAGATGCCCGCCAACTTGCCCGACTGCAAACTCTGCAGTCCCAACAACAACAACAGCTTCGCCATGCGGAATCCCACATACCAGTCTCCTATAATGTTGGTGATCTCGTCTTGCTCAAGACACCTTTTCGCCAAACCGGCAAATGCGAAAAGCTCCTAAAAAAATTCGTTGGCCCATACCGCATTGTTCGTTGCCTTTCCGACATCAATTACGAGGTAGTGCCCGTGACCCAGCCCCGTGACCATCGCTCGAGGTGCCAGGACATCGTTCACGTGGATCGTATGAAACCGTACTTCTGCTCAACCTAACCAACACCCCAGTGCCGGATGACCGGCCCTACCACCACCGGGGGAAATGTTACGAAGACGACGACGACGGACACTGCCGCGAAAGACAAAAAGGAGCCCGCGCAGTTGTGTTGCACGAGCTGGGGTTTTCTTCGGGCATATTTGTAGCAGCCATCGCTGTTGTTCTTCTACAGATCACCCTCAAATATATATATCATAATCACCCTCACAATATATATATATATATATATATATATATATATTCCCAATATATATATATATAAATATATATATATATATATATATATATATATATATATATATATATATATATATATATATATATATATATATATATAACTTGTCTCGCCATCTGCGTTTTTATGGCTTTATTCTTAACGTAAAGTTTACTATCTTCCGGAAAGGTTATTGTTCAGGTACGACCGTTAAAACCATCTGCTCGGCCATGGCTATATGCCGAATATTTTAAGTGAGGGAGAAACAAAAGCAGATTTTCGACAAAATAAAACGATTATCGTGCAAAGCTGCTGCATGAGAAAGCGCACGTTCCGTCCCACGTAAGTTCTGTTCTCTCTCCATTTAAAACATCTCGAGGATATCCGATATGGCGTTGCCTACAGGTACAGCGCAAAATTGTCTAAAGGCCGGTTCAGACACTTGCAGTTTGAGTGCGTTTGACTGCGTTGCGGCGAGAACCGAAAGCGAGTCACCGGCACATCTGTGCTTCAGTATGAAGCGTGGAATCCAATTCAAGGAATCTTCTTGGCACGCGATATAACGCAGCAGGGATGTCCTGCGTCTCGCTGCCGCAACGCAGTCAAACGCAGTCAAACGCAACTGTCTGAACCAGGCTTTAGTGCACCATGCAAACTTAATGTGTGACACAGATGGGAGATGACGCAGTAGTCCGTATTCACACAAAGCCCCCTGTAGTCTTGGCATCCGTTTGCTATCGTTCAGTGATTTGTACGCAGATTCCCCAACAACCCCAATGCACCCGCAGACTGTTCAACATGGTCCAAGAGACAATTTTGAAAAGCGGGCGTCGTCTAGCAGCTGCTTCGCTAATCATCCCAGTCACCATTGTTTGAACGTGTTCTTTGGACATGTTGGAATGCGAGGGCTGCGTCAACTTTCGGCGTGAGCTCGGCTTCGCTCGTATAAAAGCGAGTGTGACGTCAGCGTTCGGCAAGGTCCGGATTCAATCACGCGCTTCGTAACCCAGAAATGGCGACCACTAACGTTGCGTCATGGAGTTTAAAAAAAGGTTACTACGCATCGTCGGACGCTCATTCTCCGCCAAAATATAGTGCTGTAGAGGCCCGAACCAGATGCCAAAATTTTAACATTAACCGTTACCTTAATCAAAAGTTATGCAAGTGATTTTTTGAAATCTTAAATGGCAACATGGGACCCATTTCTGCATGTTTTCGGTGACTGTCACTATAAAGGGACTCATGTATGCGGAAACTCTATCGGCTGCCATTTTCTTTTTGAAAATATCAGAAAATCACTCGTAACGTTTTAATATGGTGACGGTTAAGACCCGTTCACACACTTGAGCTTGACTACGACCTACTGAAAAAAGACCGGTATTTAAGCATTTTGATACGGTTTGTACGACCAGTTGCATTGCTGCGCATCCGGTTGTAAACCGTCTTAAGGGCTTAGAAACCGGTAGCGATGTTGTTCAGGTTGTTTTGACCGGACCTCGATGTGCACCCTGGGTGACTGTCGTCGAGGGCCGGGGAATCGTGGATGATGTTAGCTGCTGGAGGGTTGGTTGTCGGTGACGAGAAGTATGAACCTGAGGCTTCGTGTTCGGCTACAAACACACACATCAGAAACACACACACACACAAACACTTTACTTAAATTCCTAGGTTACATACAAAGAAAAAGACAACGATGCCACTCTTGGACAAACTGCCGGGCACGGATTACAAATAAAGAACGCCTGGACGTCAGGTGACTACCGCGCACGGTGAGGACGGCGGCTACTTCGTAAGTGCTGAACAAAGTACCTGTCGCGCATAACAGGTTACGCAGTGCACCGCGGGAGATGAACTTTAAAGGGTCGCGCACGAGCGATGCCCCGTCTGGTCAGGGGTCAATATAGCGCGTCGGACTCTCTGGCCGTCCAATCAGGGACTTGAAAACATTCAATTGGTCGCATGCGCCAACCCACGCTATGCGAATTACTTTCGAGATAGCTGCCCCACATGGGGTCATAAAAACACTCTTCTTGGTTTGAAATTCTTGGACCCGGACCCGAGTGCTGTTTAAATACCGAGAAAATATACGGGTCCGATAAATCACAGAAGCGTGACTCGGCCGGGGCTTGATCCCACAACAAACTGTGGACGTGGGTGGACGTGGAAAGCAAGAATCAAAATGGGCCAGACGTACGTGACACTTTAGTTTACGTGTCCTGACGAAAGCCTCCGTGTCAAATTGTCCACGAAGCACTTTAACCGTAGTTTACGGAACGACTTAACCGTCACTGACAAGTACAACCTGGCATTGCGCAGAAAATGTACACGCGTGAACCACCGCGAAAATCATCGAGACATGCCGACCGGTGCACGTTTATGCGACCAAGAAGCCCAGATGGAGAAACTAAAGCTAAACGAATCGTACACATATACAAGAGTATCATGCCTGGTCTTCGAGCGTCACGGGAAAGAGTACGATTTCAAGAGCGAGAAGCACTTCCTCTCCGGCTCAGCGAAAGATCTAAAACCCGTCGACGTGTCTGTCGCTCGGCCCCAGGTTCCTAGCTGAATTTAGGCTTGCCCTCTGCTTCAGGGTGAAGGAGCAGACGCTCGTCGCCGAGGGGGCAACGTACTCTCGTTGAAAGCGGTGCTTTTCCCGCGAGTTCGAAAAACCAAGGTTCGGCGCGTAGGGGTACAAAAGCCCCCACACGAAAATAAGCAACAACATCCCCGACAAACAATCCGCTAAACCAGAAGTCTCGTCGCGGCGTGGTGGAATGCGGGCGTGCTCAGTTGCGGCCCTGCCGTCGCCGGTTGTTCTTCGCTCTTGGTTTCCGTAATAGCGGTGCGTGGGTTGTGATGTGTGTGTGTGAGTTGACACGATGGATACGGTTACATCCACGAGTTATATGAATGCGGTTCCTTCCACGAGGAGTATGGCTGTGGTTCTTTCCATGAGTGGTATGGATGACCGTATCCATGGGCGTCGACGTACTCTGACATGCAGAGAACAGAAAGGGGTGAAAACAATTACAGGAAGGTCCATTGGTGAATTCTTAGAGAATCTGTTAGCATAACTCTAGAAAATGTCATACGTGCACGTCCCCCTTTGGGAAACACTAACGCTGGCCCCATAACGAGGCCAGAAAAGGCATCAACAAATAGAGGAAGCAAACAAGAAAGTCAAAAGAGAAATGTGAAGTTGTCAACGTTGGCGTTTTCTAAAGGGGTCGTCTGCGGCGTTTCCAAGGTTCATGCTAAAGCATTCCCTAAAAAACCAACAATAGGTCTTCCAGTAATTTTTTTACAGCCTATGCATGTTCGTGCTTATTTCCTGACGTCCTATTGTTGTCATGCCAAAAAAAAGATCGTCCGGCGACCTGACGGTGGCCCGCACGTATTCCGAGGTGCGCGAGCTCAATTAGGTGGTCTAAAATCTGACGGCAAAATGCAGAATGGACGACGGGCAGCAGTATACCGGTGGGGACATCACAAAGAGACTGATCGCAATGGGGTATTGGGATGTTTATGAGCTGCAGCTGACTGGAGGAGGAACCAAGGGAACGAATGTCATCGTCGTTCTGTCAGCCAGAGAGTTGAACTAAACGGCAGATGGCAACGCATTCCAATGCAGAGTGGATGTTATGTTGGGGGCTGGCTAACCCTTGGCGCGAGGAACGACTCAAACAAGCCGGTGGCTGAGTATGAACTAACTTTATTGTTCTACTACGAACGAATAAGGAAACCTAATCACGTGACCCGCGCTGCTATGCGCGCCGGCGGATGAGGTTATCCGATCTCTCTACCTCTCGATGTAGCTGTAGGGTCCGGGGTACGGAGGGCTACGTTCATTCTCAGTGGTGTTTCGTTAAGCATGAAGCGGCGGTATGTTGGTTATTGAAGACATAACAGATGCAGTGTGCGAGAGCAAAGTCTGCTGCTGACTTGCATGGGGTCAGGAACTTCATGCAAGTCAGCCCTTGCAAGTCATACTTGCTTGACATAAAGGACGCCTGTGATGAATCTAGCGATTTAAGACTGGTGGCGTGCTTCTTAGGGTGTACACTTACCGCTGGACGATTTGAAGAGCTTATATGAGAGATTTATGGTCAGTGCGTATAAAGAAAAAGTTCGACCTTCCAATAAGTGTTTGGAGTGTTTAATGACCAAGTAGGTTGCGTGAAGCTCGCGAACGAAGGTGCTGTTGCGAGCATTCTGCAGATTCCAGTTTTGATTTTTTAATATAAATTCGAGTACCAGACTGCTCCGATCGACTGCTGCCAAACTTCGCCAACAGCCGTATTTAAGTGCCATTTGGCCTTGGATGAAACTGCAAAGTGGCATTGGTTAGTGCTTTTACATGGCTTTTCCAAAAGCGGCCAGTTCCGACGACAACCAGAGTGTTGTGGAAGTGGTGTGGAGACCTTCGAGGAGATCCGTCGGTGGTTTATTTATTTATTTTAATACTGTCAGGGTCCTGAGGCATTACAAGAGGAGGGGCAAAAACATTAGGCAATGCTTGGCGTATAAACAAGTCTAGTACAAAAAACGCAGTAAAAGCTTGGGTGATAAGGAGTTAACTACAACTGATTGGTTATTGGAATTCTAAATGCATCGACTGATAGACACTAAAGAGTATTATCAGCACAGTTGTGAATGAAGCACTTGTATAAATTAATTCAACTAAGAAAATCTCGGAGTTTGTCGATATACAAGGGACAAGGGAAGTGCTAAATCCAATGCTAAACGACTTGACTTTGTCGTCGGGTGTTCGAAGTTCATGCTGGTCAAGGCGGTGGCCAAGGAAAATCCATGTCAGTTGTACCAAACTCGCACTTGTCCCTCCTGATTATAAGTTGTGATTACCCATTCGTTTGAGAACAAATTTAGATGTTTGAGATGTGTTTCTTGGTCAGGACTGTAGATGAGGAGGTCGTCAGATATAAATCAAAACAAAAGTGCACGTCTCGAGAGATTGACGAAGCGGTTGCGATGTCACGGCTTTATTTCGCAGGACAAGAGGCATGTTCACATACTCAAAATGTCGAATGGAGTGGCAATGAATTTTAGGGGCGTCGGTGGGTGCGCCGGTATCTCATGATACATCTTTACCAGATTGATTTCAGAAGATGGTGGAGCCATGAAGAGCCACCGTGAAATCTTCGATGGCTGGGGAATGAGTAGGGATCGGGTACCGTTTAATTGTCGAAGGCACGCTAGACCCTATAAGGTCGCCAATCGACGGGGGTCGTTTTTCGCACCATGTGTAGAGGTGACGCCCAGGAACTTGACGAGGCTCATGTCAAGCATGTGCCACGTTCTTGTCGCGCTACTTTCAAGCAATCCGGGTCGCGATCGACGCGGCCGCGCGACCACAGGTGGTCAGTTGTTACAGGGGTGGTCGGTCGCGTCATGTTTATTGGGTTCTGAAATTTGTTAGAACAAGTAAGGATGCATGAAAAATTCTAAAGCGGCGCTGCCAGTATGCGTAGAATCTCTGGGAGGTGCACTAGATGCTACCAGGAGTGCTGTTACTTGGACCGCGAGGGTACGTTGCAGAGGTTGGCATGGTCGCCTATTCCGAAAATATTTTCACGCCGGAGACTTTGAAATGTTGGGGAAAAACGCTTTTAAGGTTGGGTATGCCACGTCCGCGACTAACTATCACCAGCGGAAAACTCGCCGTGATCAGTTGTTCAAGAGACTCGCTCACCGTAGGTGAAAATAGGTATTTATTTTCATCTGATAAATACGACTGTGTTTGTAGCAGGAATGATGTGAGGGGCAGATGCGGCGAAAACGTTGGCTGCAAGGCAGGCGGTCGGTGACAAAAGAAAAGCAAAAAAACGCGCAGCATCCGTCTGAACATTATTTCTGGTAGAGACAGAGTTGATGTTTTCCCCAGCAGCAAAAGGTACGGTTTCTGGCCCTGTTTCCAAATGTTTGGAGGTACCAGCATACTCTGGGTGGGGTTATAGGCAAGCGGCTTTAAATAAGTGCGGTTGTCATATACCGCGAGGTGATGAGAGCCCAGCGAAACGGGAGCTACGCTGTTTTGAGCGCAGCTCTTAGGCGACGTTTCCGGCGAAGGCGGCGTCAGCGTCGCCGTCGGCGTAACCGCGAGACCTCCCCCCCTCCCCCATCCCCGAGGACCTTGGGAGGGACCTCGTGAGGACCTCGGGAGGACCTCGGGGTCCTTCGGGAGGGACGCTTGGGTACCTTCGGTGGCCTCGCGGAAGGGGGATCACGTGGCCCCCGAGGTCACGTGGCCCCCCTCACACCCCCCCCCCCGAGGTTCTATGACCCTCCCCTCAGTACCTTCCCTCCTCCTCCTCAAGAGCTGCGCTCTGGTTAGCGTTACAGGAGTTGCAAGCATGGCTTTCACTTTTAAGTTCTGCCAACTCTCCGCGAAGGACAACTCAGGAGCTGATGCAGCTCCGTGGAGAAGGCTCTTGCGATGTTGACGCCACAGGGATTCTGTGGATGTGCCGTCTGCTCGGAGCTCTTCTACGTGTGGTGAGGCGACGTCCATCTCAAGAGTTTGCAGCCTCTGCGAAAACTGGTAACTGGAGGTCCGATGCCGTTATTAACACTATGCGAACGTTCGTAGGTAATCTCTGGAAAATAACTCCTTCAGCAGTGATGTGTCCAATAATACGGCCCTTTGGCCGAGGGAGTTGTGGCAGATGTCGGAGCAATGGTGAGGGTCTTCGGTTGCAGAACCCTTTGTTTGTTAAGATGGTGTAGACGGCCTGCTTGGTTTCTTCCGTTCGCTTCACCAGATCCGTCTTTAAGGCTACGTTAGGGCACGTTTCTGGCGGGATAGAAAGGAATCCCTACTACTGTCGTAGTTTCAGTGGAAGAGGCGTGGCGATTGTGGTTGTGCACAAATCTGTAAAGCAATCTGGCGGTCTAACATTTTGAAAGACGTGGATCACTGAAGAGATCCTGGATGAGGCGAAACCTTTGTTGAGTCATGCAGGCGTTGAGCTGAAGGTAACAGACGTTCCCATAGTCACCACTAACAAAATTATTGGTGGTGACTCAAAAGAATGTGTCTCTAGTTGACAGCCGCCATAGAAGTTTCACTCAAGCTTTGTTTTCGCACGGACTTCGTTCACATTTTGCCCTCGTCATCTTCGTCTTCCATTGGCTGCTACAACCTCGCGATATTTGTTGCAAAAGCCATGACGTCGCGGAAAGCCGTCACCGCCTCTGCCAAACGTCCCACTAAATTTAGCGGAAAGCGTTTACCAACAGAACGTAAGGACGCAAGTGAGCTGGTACATACTGAACATTTTGAAGCAACTCAGTATCAGGGAAATAAAAAGTGTGACACAGAGAAGAGAAGGAGACCGTCTTAAGCACAGCTAAACTTTTATGCGGACCGAGTCCTTTATATTAGGGTTGAACAAACTGAAGAAAAGGAAAAGTCCCTTCCCCACTCACACCACCCTCGAGTTGACACAAAGAAATTAACGACATCGAACCCTCCACAATGAAGTCAACTTAGTGAAATATAAAACCGATACACTGGGAGGACACTAACGCAGCAGGGCAGAGCTCCCTTTTGACTGTGCATGGGTTATGCTTGGTCATTCACTTTCCGGTGTTTATGTCAGAAATCACCGGATGTGTTTTGAGGGATTTATTTATTTTCGACTACCGGTGCATTTTGGTTAATGGCCTCCAACAGACGCTTAAACGGCTTTTATCGACGGAAAACATTCGCCAATCAAAAAAAGTCAAGATGAAAAACAGGTTCAACTTTATTTGATCTGATACATGTACTTCATTACTTAAACTGGTAATATATGCATGAATACGTTGCACGACTCGCATCTGTCATTCCCGCCCGCTACTACCTGCCTTGTGACGACGCGCAATTTCGAGGAACGCGCTGCTATTACTTTCGCTAGGCACGGGAATCCCCAAAATGTCAAAGAGGCTTGGGAGAGTACTGCAATCTGATGAGATACAGCCCGGAAACAGTTCGGGAAACGCACAATGGCAACCTTCAATAGGCCAATCTACAAAAGCCAATGAGACAAACTTTTCGGGACATAAACTGAAGGTCAAGTGCATGCAGAACTGACAGAAAAAACATATCTTGATTACCAGAGAGTTTAAGACCGCTTGAGGGATTACGGTGCAATGGATCGACTTGCGGATAGTCATGTTGGAACCCTGGTCTAAACCGTGGCTCCTAAGTCTGTTGTACAGCTGCCTACCTGTGACTGTGCTCTGTGATGTCTATTGCCTCCAACACGAGAGCGATCGTGCGTCTGGAGAAAGGACTGAACGAGTATGAGATATGACGGAAAGTACGTATCTTTACATTTTGCAGTCTTGCATTAGGAATGATAGTATATAAAATTGACCCCAAAAAAGCTATCGCTTTATTTTGACCGGCTGTATATTGCCGATTCCTGGGCAAACGGCCCTCAAGTGGTACGCTGGGATGGACGCTCGATGTTTTCGAGCTCTCCGGCACATAGCTCCTCTACCGCTAACACCTCCCGCAAGTCCGGCTGACTCGCATTCAGTTTATCGAAACACGATTCCTCTGGCCGTGAGCATCGCTTCACCTGGTGAGCCTTACCTCTACGCAGATTAATTCAAGATGACAGTTGCAGTCGCACCACACATCACAAATAGAAAAACAAAAACCACAGTAGAAAAAACTGGCTACGACGTTTCGTGCGGGAAAGCAAACTCATAGCTAGGAAACGCAGTGAGTGGCTTGACGTTATTGGCTTTCAAATACTTACGGCATGAGCGTTTACTTTACTAAGGATTTCGTCCTGAGCGCCATTCAAAATGCTCTAGAAGAGTATGACGCTACTAAAAAAATCAGCTTGCTGGGAATGTTATTTATTGTTCAGGTGGTTACCCAAGAAAATCCGTGCTTCAAAACAGCCAGTATACCCTGTTTCACAGGTGCAGCTATCTTGAGTGTCGTCACTTCTGGTGTGCGGTAAAACATCGTTTTCATCTCTCCACGCCGCTAGAATGGTGTTTACGAAAAATGCGTGATTGTCACACGATCTTGTATTGCCTTACCTATATTTTCTCGCATATTCCAGGTTGAAATGTTTTATTATTTTTCGTTCCGCGTACCAGATACAGAACCCTATGACTGAGCAACGACACAAAAGAGAAAACGTCTATAAAAGGCGGAAACGCAGAGCTCAGAGGTAGTGATCGGGTTGGTATACGTGGATCGGTGGCCGAGTGGGCTAGCGCACGCCAGTTCGGAGCACATGGAGCGAAAGTTCGCTGCAGAACCCAAAGATCTTGGGTTCAATCCCCACCCTGCCGGTTTCAATCTGGATGAGCATCGCACCGGCATGCGGTCGTGTATACTACTGCGTAATTCACTTTGAAGACCCCAGGCTAGCGGTTGTACTGCATTGGCCAAATTTCTCATCTACAGCTGGAGAGACAAGTCGCCCGTTGAGGCAGACTAATTACTGGTCTGTATAAGCATGCACACACCCCAATTTGTATTTATCGCGTTTGTGTGCTGTTTTATTGACGTTTTCCATGTGCCGTGTATGTATATGTGCTCAATGTATATATTCAGCTGATGCTATTGGTGCTGTACATGCCTCTACATTGTGTATGATAGAGGTGACCGAAGGGCCCGAAGCGTAGTGATGGTGTGAGCAAATAAAAATATTTTTTGTAGCATATGAATTGGGCGTACTAGCACCAGCGCCACTTTGCCAATACCTAGCTACTTCCAATTATTCTGCTTGTCCCTGCCATCTGGTAGCAAGCGATTTAACCTTCTTTCCCGCGCGCACATATTATCTGGTTACACCTGTAACAATAAGCCAAGTGAAGCTTCTCCGAATTGATCTACTTTTTTGAGAGCGGCTGTTGGTTTCGCGAATGGTTTATCACTCCTCCGTGATGTCGGTTGACGAAGATTATGAGTCGATGATTTAGTAACGGTAAGGCGTAAAGTGCGCGAAGTAACTGGCTACCGGTTGTCTCCATTTAGCATCGCAGTGCTGACGATGAGAATACTGAGTGACTGCTTTCGAAAAGCAATTTTCTTTCCTGCTGGGAGCGGCCGGCTTCGGAAACAAACACAGTTCGCGGAAAGCTGCATTACGCTTTTTATTTGCCGCTCCTCTCGCCCCGTACAATAGACGTAGCGTCCTCGTTAAGCCTTAGTGAGCTCGGTTTGCTCGATTTGGTGCCGCCATAATGAGATGATGGCGACGGAGGAACTTTTGCTCCCCTAGCCTTTAGGACGAACGTTTCTCCTTTCTGAAGGATCTATATGTGTTACAGAGCGTACCTCCTTTTCAGGAGGACTATAGTGAACTTTTTTTTCTAAGGAGTACATGAAAACCTGAGTAAACACCATACCGATGTTTACGATTCCTCAGCCCAGCGTGCGATCTCTTCACGCCCAGCACGCGCATGTTCGTCGCTTCGGAAAGCGAGCGAATTTCGCACCATACGCGCGACGACTGAAAATGGAACCGGCCAGGAGCCTTTCTTTTCGGAAAGGTATTTAGCAGCGGGTTTTTAACGCTGTGGCGTATAGCTCAGTGGTAAGGCACTCCGCTTTGCAGAGCTCAATCGATTCCCTCGAGCGGCGAGCTATCGTTTTTCAAGAGATTTGCGCCATCGACGACAGACTCACTACATCGTAGCCGACGTCCAACTACTACTGGAACTGAATCAACAGACGACATTTCCAGCGGTGGGTGAGAGCCGCTATCGCTGTAAAACAATATCTGCAGGTGCCTGCGAATCCAGTGACTCGTAGGGAATCGCTGTGAGCACACCTCACAAAACAAGAAAAATGAAAACAATGCTTACAATTTTCTGGAGGAACGCGCCAGACAATTTCCTTGAGAAGCATGAAGTAGGGCAAAAGCAACGTTAGAAAATATCAGTCACAGCAAGAATGACTCTGGGGAAGCAGAATGGTGATGTTGGGAGGTCAGTAACTAGTTGGTGAAAAACAAAATAAATATTTCTTTGTTTTTGCTTCTGGTCCAGTTGTTAGTTTAACTGATTTTATTAATTTTATTCTTTACGTTTTGCTTCTTTTCTGTGTTACATCCTCGTCTCTAATGCAATGTGAATATAAAGTGTACCTAATTTATCAATCTTATAACATGTAGAGGTTGAGTGAATGAGGAGCTAATTACTAAAGTTCAAGCTTTCTGCTCTACCATCAGTAACAACGCACCAACTACCTTTAACTCATATCAGTAGTTTAGCGGCTTATTTGTTTGTTATGCATAGTTTTAGTGAGCCATTGCTTGTTGCCGTACCATTCAAAGTGGTCATAACAGAAAGCTGAAGTGGTTCTGTATTTGAGTAAACACAATTAAATCAGGTCTTTGTTTGCGCCTCAGTGTAGCGAATATCTAGAATATTTTCAATTTAATTTCACGGAGCTGCAGATTATCATTTTCAAAAGTACGTTTGAAAGCCCTTCCTTTCCGGAGCGTCATATCGTAAAAGGAGTCTTCGGTATCATCGCTCTCGTGCGTCTTCAGCGCCTATAAAGCTATGCACGCGCACTCTTTCGTCAGAAAAAGACGTCGCAGACTGGTGTCAGTCGTCAATATACCTACACAGCTTGCAATGGCACGCGCTACTTACACAAACGACACGCGCTTGGCGTTTGAACGATCATTTTGCTTGACGTAACAACTGGTCGAAGGTTTGTTGTGTTTTTTATCGTTAGTTACATCGGTGAGAACGAACGTGATATTAAGATTACAGAGTGAAAATACTCTAAAATTAACGTCTAACTTTCTTTTTTTTGCGAAAAATATTAAATTGCGTACACCTCTTTTCTTTGGTTTCCGCGAACGACAGCAAACACTGAGTAATATAATGCCGCTCACAAATGTCGATACTCCGGGCCGATCCTTTCTTGCTGGACTGGTTCAGGTATTCGTGAGGCTCCTCTGTGCGCGAAGTGTTTATTTCGCTATTCAGGTTTCGCTGGCGCTCAGAGTTGGTCTGCAAGCGACGCGCGATCTGGCGAGATAATCGTAACAGAGCTGGGAGTGCTGTAGGGTCAAGTGGTGTTTTCCTGCCCAAAGTTACCGTAAGGCGTACAAAAGCATGGGACACTGTTAAAGCGTTGCTAAAAATCGAGAAAACAAGAAGACATGGTGGAATTTGCGTGCCACGTTTAATTCCATAAGGTGCATCAACAATCTGAAAACAGCCTGCTCGGAAGTCTACCGAATACGCATTTTCTAAGACCTGAACCGCAGCCTTCAAGGCTGGTTTACAGGTTTGTGTATTTCTGGTATTGAGTACGTTGCCTTATTTTACGCTAACCGCTCAACATTCTAGCACACTTGCGCCATCTGTCAAGCAGTTCGTTGAACGCATCTAATCTGCATATTTATTTCTACAATCTTTTAAGCACCATCCTTCCATGGTGGGTTTGAACCTATTCTGATAAAGTTATAAGCAACTATTTCGCATAGATAGTAAATGCGTAGATTCATATCGCCCATATTGCGGAACGTCGGTTGTAGTTGTACAAACAACTCGAAGTTGTTTCCTGGGATACAAAGCAAAATTTCCATGGTTGCTGATTTGCCTGAAACTTGTTTCAACACCTCAATATGACATGGCTGAACTAGTGAGCAACATGAAAGATCAATCTAGTTTTTGCTTTTGCGAGGTTGTAATTGTGTTTCAAGTTTAATCTTCAATGTTTTGTTCGTTTTTATCCTTGTTTTTTAATCCGATGATGATGATTAGGAGCTGATTGGCGCAGAAGCAACGAGGCTGTAATGCACCAAGCTAACGTATTTGTGGCATACTATAACAATAATTACTTCAAGGCTACAGATTTACAAATATTGTAAATATCATATTTATTTTAAAAAAGTCTAAAACCTGGCTGAGAGGAACTAAGGTTTATCATAAGCGAAAACAAGGATGAAACAGGGTGATCTCTAAAGGTTCGGAAAACACGTTTTAACGGAGATGTTGACAGGACGAACAATGCCACAAAATATGTAACATGGTCAGAAGCTTTCACAATGTTCATATAATGTAACATCTTCGCCGGGAAGCAGACACTGATGTGTCAAGCGGGGTGATCTGCTCCTAGGCAGCGCTAGAAAGAACCTCCCCACGACGTTTCACTGTTGAAAGAGCTCTCTCAAATGCCCAGAGCGGAGGCTTGATTAACGTAGGAATTTGTTTGTAGCTCTTTGTGCCCTATTCCGGCTTTGTCGTTTGTGGAAAAATAGATCTCCTCAGAGGGGGTTTCCAAGTCTTGGAAGAAGTAAGCCATTGGATGCTATTCATGGACCTCGAGTAGAATATGGTCAATTTTTCCGCCTCTTCGTTGACCAAGAAATCCAACGTGACTCGACGCCAGCAAACCTTCAGGAAGCCCCCACCGCGTCTAAGGGTACTGTTGTTCTTAACATGTAGATGTTGTGCAAGGAAATTCTTTGTGGGCGTCAGGAGGGACACAGCCAAGTAAGGCTTACTTTGCGAGATGGACAAAAATAACAGCTTTCATTATATTCGTGCCGTCGAGTATATGTTCGACCCCTAGTTAAAATATAAAAAAAAGCTTTCTGGTGAAAATGCCCGCCCTACAGTCAGCTTGCATGGTTTTTTGCTGTATGAGGCGGGAATGCAAAAGAACACCCTACAAAAAATGCGACAATTTAGACCCTTCTGAATGAGGCTCCGGATTAGCCTGCCTATTTTTGGTATTTACAAGGAAGAGGAGACTTGTGTGTAGCCAAGGGATTTGTGGCGAAATGACCTCTTAAATATATTTGCAGTGACCAGTCACAAAAAATTGGCAGAGCATCAGAAGGAGCAATCCTGTAGAGTGTTTTAACGCAAGAGCACTCCCATGGGGGGATATTAAGCGAATTGACAAGTACACACTGCAAACGGAGGCGCTATGGTCTAACAATGAACGGCTTGTTTTCAAAGAGCTGCGAGCCTCTCCAACTATGAAAGGCACTGTAGGAGGAATGTTTAAATGTTGAAAATGCTATAAGCCTAAGAGATGCTGAGGTTCAACCTCCGTTGCTCAAGGGTCATTTGATGCGTATCAGCATACGAACTCCTCCACAGGAAATGTGCAGGGAATGCTGCCTGTAGCAAGTCGTAGTCCAAGGTGGTATCTTGGGTTAAGCATCCTCGAAGTTGATGACTGCGTCAACACCTTCTACAAGCTTCCATGAGTTCGAGGCGAGATAGAACAAAGGAGTTACACAGTCGTAGGGAAACAGTGCCTATCAAAACCCCACGACATGGTGCGACAGCACCTTCTGGATGCTTGATGACGTCCAGCATTTCTGTTTCAAATCCTTCAGATGAGGCACAAAGGTAAGCTCCTTGTGAAATATTTCACCCAAAAAAATGTGTTCTTGCTGGACCGTTGGTACCAACGCTATTAAGATGCAGAAGAGGATCAGAGAGCCAATGCCCGGCGCGGCGAGAAACGAACGAGACTGTTTTTCAAGGAGAAGATTTGAAGCCATGTTCATCTGCCCCACCTGCAATCTTGAGTTAGCAAGTTGCAACTGCCGATTTCATGACTGGAGATGTTACAGGAAGACAGATATCTGCACACCGTTCACATCTAAAAATAGTAAAGGATACTGATGATGGCATAACCCATCCTAGACTGTTAATCTTAAAAGCAAAGAGGCCACGCAGCAGCACTCCTCCTTGTGAGACAATTTTCTTGAAAAACATCCAACAGTGTGAAGCCCAATCGGACTTGAAAAGTTATTTCAAGTTATTTCGCTGAAAGCTCTGTATGCACTTAAGCATGCGGCCCCTCGCACTACTGATTGTACAAGTCTAAAAGAATTTCGTTACCCTCCATGACGGTATCATGTACATTTGTAAATAAAAAAGCACTGAGACGCTAAGGAGGCCGGTTGTTACAAATGCCCTCACGTACAAAGGTTCCAATGAGGCTCTACTAAATGATCTCGTAGTGCATCGTCCCTCCCGAAATTCATACTGGTTTTACGTCAAAAAAGTTATCAAGTCTCTAACAAATAGAGCAAGACGACGATTGGCAAGCCTCTCCGTAAGTCTTCCCTAGCAACTCGTGAGTGCGATGGGACGATAACTCGTAAAGGAATGAAGATGTTTTTTCCGAGGTTTCAAAGAATTGATTATGTGGGCATGTTTCCAGCAACGAGAAAAGGGGGCAGCAGCTTGCCGCTGATGATTACAAAAAAAATGCAGACCGTTCAAAAGATTCAGGGGGACAGTTTCCTCAGCATTTCATAGTGGAGTCTGTCTGGCCCTGGTTCGAGACTGCTTCTTTGCACTAGAAGCTACCTGTAGTTCACACATTGTGAGACAGTCTGTTAGCAAAAATATGGTACACCCTCTGACATCGGGGTCGGGCTGCCTTTTTCAGCAGTCAACTGGAACTCCTATGTATTTTCGATGAAATTGAAGGAGCTACTAATAAACTGCAAATGCTCCCCGAGAACATTTTTATGGTCCTTGGGCGATACAGAGGGGAAAGAAAACAGGATTTCGGAAAGAGTAGTGAGAATTTCCTCGCACTTTTACGTAGGCGATCCACACTTCTTTAGCTGGAACAAAGCAATTCGGAGGAGATATCTATTTTTTCCATAACATCCTCTTCGCCCTTTTTCCGTGTCCCAACCTACTGTTGAGGGTCCTATAGCACCCCAATTCAATCGGAGTTAAAAGAAGTGGAATAGCGGCAAGAAATACACCCCTTGACCGGTTTGTTTTTCGTGCGAGATGACTGATGCACTCCTCATTCCACCAGGATTTGCATATCCGGGGAGGAGGCCGAGATGTTTTGCGGAATAGAAGATGCAGCAGAAATAATTAGACGTTCGGTGGCAGACTTTGTTTGCCTCCGCATTGAGACTATAGTGCAAAAGAGCAGCGGATCCGGTTAGCCCATTTCGGCCAAAAGAGCCCAGTCAGCCTTCTCAGGCTTCGAATTTTGAAGAGGTCGAACACAAATGAAGGGGAACATGGCTTTGTAAAAATTATAGAGGAAATGATCGCTGTCAAATGGATTATATAAAACGCCTCCATTAAACACAGGAAGTAAATCTGAGTGAGGATATAAAAAGGTCTATTGATGTAAAGGTTGTTTATGAGACAGCACTAGAAAACGTTGGCTCCTTTTTATTGAAAAGACGGAGTCCGGAGGATAGTAAAGAGTCGTTCTATAACTTGTAGGGTCTTATCAGCCCCCTCTCGTCGACAAATGGACGCCGGCGCCTGGGGACTTGTTTTCCGTCACCTCCAAGTGAGCCGAAGCCTGGCGCCTTAAAGGCAACCCGGCATTTCACCCTACAAACCACACGACTCCTGCAAAGTCGTCAAAATTGAACCGTCCGGGAGTCGTCTGGTCCAAGATGTCTGTTTGAACGCCGGCGAAGCTGCGCCAGAAGCCACATTCACGGCTTGCCTCCTCGCCTTCTCCCACTTGTCGATGACGTCGGTGCTCGTCAGGGCGCTTGACGTCACACGCCACTGCCCAATGGCATGCCTGATGCCTGTCTATCTCCCGCGGCTCGAAGTCGCCGACCTTACACGTACCGCCGTCGGCTCGGCGAAGGCGAAGTCCGTCCGGCTTCAGATTGGTTGAAGATCCCTGCGTCGAAGCGCGTTTCGGCCGCCCCGGCTCCAGCTTTTCGTTCAGAATCCGCGCTCGTGGCTCGAAAAAAATTAATAGGGTGCAGTGCGCAAAGAGAGACTTTCCCAGTTTGTTTGTAAATGAAACTCTGAGAACTTAAGAATATGGCGTTTATTCCTCAGTGGAATTTCAAGGCAACCTAGGTTTTGTTTGTCCTATACGAGTTGCAGGTAGGAACAAGAACCGCGGGAATCGAGTCCAATCCACCAGAACTGCTGGACGAGTGACACGACCTTGGACACGACGCGGGCTCGCGCTCGCCTGGCTCTGGCTGGCCCCTCACACTCTGAGTCTTCCCTTTCCCCATTTTCGGGACTCCCCAAAGCGGCGGAGGCCGCGGGCGATTGACCGACAGCCAAGAGAGCGCGTAGTGGCTCTCGGACCCACGTGATGAGCAGAGCAAGGCCGCCGTGGAGGAAGCGAGGGGAGATCTGGCAGGGGGACACTTCCCCCGGCTGCTGACGGGAGGAAGTTTCCACCTCCGACGGCCGGAAGCCGGAGCCAGCGGCGCGCCTTGAGCGACTTGCGGGAGTCGTGCCGCGTCGTAGTGTCCTGTTTGGACGCCCCTTTATAGGTTGGTGTCAAAGTGCCTCCTCCCTTGGGACCCATCTTGAAGACGTTGGCGGTGTCGGCGGTGGGGATCCGGGACCCCCACTCTGAACAGCGCCGGCGCCCGAGGCCTCTGCGCCTGCTGGCCACAGGGCCGGACGGGGGAGCTCCAGCGGGACCGCCCACGATGGGGCAGAGGCTCCCGCCTCTCTGGTGCCTTGGTGACTGGCGGCGGGAACAACGGGGAAAGCTCGGACGACGGGAAATGGGAAAAGGACTCTTGCGCGGGGAGCAGGCCACGACCGACGAGACGTTGCAGGGGTGGCGACCACGACGTCGGCTCGGGCGGCGGCCCGGTGACATGGTCGGACTTAGACCCGGGATTGGACCCTCGACAGCTGACGTTCCCAGGATGCGCTGTGGACTAGCACCGCGGGAGCGATCAGCATGCGGCAAACGAGTAACGGCGCACCCCGCTGAAGCGCTCGATCGCCTTTCCACGATCCCCGAAGCCCCCCCCAGCAGAATAGTGAGTGCGAATAAACCCCTTCTGCGCACGAGAGCTATGTGTTTGCTGTGTCACGTTCATCCCGGAGACAGGGGCCCGAGGAATTGGACGAGAATTTCCCTAGAAAGCTCCAACACGGGAATCCTGAAGAGAACTTCCCCACAAAGGATGGTGGGCGTTAAAATCACGCTAGAGCCTAGAAAAAGCTTAGGCAGCTTATCTATAGGTCCTTGCAGCTCGTGGAGCTGCAGCGCTTGGAACGTTGGGTGGCAAGAGTAGAGGCGACACGACGGTGATGGGGCCGGTGGTCGAAAGCACAACGTGAACTGCCGCACTGCCTCCGAAAGCCGTTTGTAGGGGAACCCTGAGCACATAAAGCCCCACTCTGCACTACTACTGTGACACCACCGAGAGGGTTAGGAGAAAAGGCGGTCCTTCCTAAAAACTAGGTGACAACGTAAGACCTGTGTGTGTTCGTCATTCAGATAAGTCTCCTGTAAACAGAGTGCCATGGGACGAAGCTCACGGAGAAAAAATTAAAATCATCAATATTACGAAGAAGGCCGCGACAGTTCGACCGCATCGTACCTAAATGTTTATTCATAGCAGCTGAATAAAAAAAAAAACTTCAAAATTATCAACTGCAAAAATCGGTCAAATCCGGTTACTGTGGTTTAAAATTCACTTTATGCTCGGGCGATTTTCTTTTTTCGCGTAATCATTCTGCTTCCTACTGAAGCTGTGGAAGCAGCAAAGAGAGCTCTGATCCCGGAGGATAGCCTTGTCGTCGGACCTCAGCCCACTTTCTTCGCATGGGCTCTTCCGGTGATGTCATCAGCTGAGCCTTGGGGCCAACTGCTTCGACGCCTCACGGGCCTTCCTCGGGCAAGGTTCCCGGTAGCTGGACTCGGCCCTGGGGGAACACAGAGGCAGGTATGGAAGGGGAAGGGGGGGGGGGCGTCACTCCTTGCTCTGGGGTGAGATGCTGGCGGGCCAGCAAATCCCTGGAGCTGGAAAAGGTCAATCAAAAATACTTTCATTGACCTTTAAATGGAAGGCCTCTAATGCCTTCCACAGCAGGAACACGAGAGCGAGAATTGCCCGGGGCGACGGCGCTTTACCCGGTTGGCCCATTTCGGATTGCTAAGTCACAGGTATCAACAACATGCCCTCTGCTGGAGCACTTGGCGCAAGGGCCGGCACCCCGACAGCTCCGTGACTTATGGCCGAACCGTTGGCACTTGAAGCACCTCTGAGGGTTCGACACATAGGGCCGTACACGGCGCTGTGGGCAGCCGGCGCGGAGTTTCTGGTAGTGTGGTCGAATCAAAGTTAGTGTGACGTGTTTTGTTTTGCGTTCAACACCGTCTCAGCGGATGGTGATGCGGACCCTCAACGATCTCTGTCTCAGATGTTTCAAGCAAGTCATCCTCAGAGATGACTCCATGTGCAACGCTTAGCTTGCAATCAGGTGTTAAGCTAACTTTGCAATCTGCGAGGGAGTTCAAAACTAGGAGCACTTCACTTTGTTGTTTTGTGTTAGTTTCAACAAGGTCACCCCAAGCCATCTTTTTGGCATTGAAATTAATTCCAATAATACCGTGAAGTACTTTTTACACGAGAAAGAGGGTTACGCCGTGCAAGTGGCTGTTCGCCCTCTGAGTGTAATACTAGGAACTTTGGAATTTTAGGAATTCAAGAATTTTTGCGGGATGGTCGTTTACTTCGGTGCGGATTTTTTTCAGGGCCCAATCAGTGTTTTGCCGAGAACCTTTAAAGATGGGAAGAAATTCAGCGCCCGGGTGCACCGTCACCCGGAGCCCAACAGGGGGTTGCTAATGTGCCATAGCAAGAAAGGTTCGGCTGACACAATTATTTTACCAGTGCTGACCGGGCACTATACCCGAGTGTGGTTGTAGGGACAGGGCCTGTTTCCACCCAAGATTGGCCCTTGCCGCCTAAGAAGTTTAAACAAGAAAAAGGGAGTGTGTAAGAACAGAGAAAGGGTGGAAGGAAAAGGGAAAGAGAGGAAAAAAAGGGCACAAAAGGCGACTGACAATCATCCTGGTCGGGTCAAGCCAGGATACCCGTCTACGACAAGGAGGGGCCTAAGCGGTATATCGACTCGCCCGGAGGAGAGCACCGAAGGGTCCAAACAGGCCCCAGGCTCAGCTCAACCACCAGGATTCCCTTTTCCCCGGACACGGGTTAAGCCTACGGAAAGCCAGGCGTGGGTGGGCGAACCCGCATGGCACGGGGTTGATAGTGACGCCACTCACCAAGCACCTACTAAAGTAGGTGCCCCCTGCGTGTGGGTATGGCAGCCCACGTGGCTGGGGTACGTAATGACGCCACTCACCAAGCACCAAACACCTGAGGGTGCAGGCGCCCTCTGCCGGGACTCGGGGCCCGTGGAGCCACCACTCTCTAAGCACCTGCTTTCACATGTTGCCCCCGCTGGGTTTTTTAACTGAAAGGCTGCACCAGCAACACCGATACAATGACGACTTATGTCGTAGTCTTAGTAGTACGACCAGTTCCCGACGGGTGAAATACAGTTTCATGGATTGAAATGAATGTTGGGAAACGCTCGCGCTAAAGACAAAAACTAAATGTGCAATATACCGCGTGTATAGACTGCCTGCTCGACTCGCTTGCAATTCGTACAACATGTGAGGTCACTCAACTTGAGCGAGGAAAAAACTTAAATGTGAGATGTGGCATAACATTCGGTTTCCGCTTCATTTTTTTCTTTGTTTTTTTCAATGGCTATTTTGAATCTAGAGATGATAATACTGACTGTAGGTATTAACCATTTCGCCGCAGGTGGGACACGTGAAACCAGTATGTACGCGTTACTGAAATATGGTAACAAAGTACTGTTACCACGTTCCTCACTCAAGAAGCTAAGTACAATAGCGAACAATATAAAAAAGACCACGAGAACTCAACCATTATCGATCCTTTTCAAAAGTCCATCTAGCAACAGTGGCGGTCTCCCTTGCCTGGACACGAAGCGGGTGATTGGATCCGACTCCTCGCCGAACGCTGGCGTCAGCACTCGTGTCCGATACCTGCTCAGAGTGCGTGAGCAAGCAATGGCGGACAGGCGTTGGCGCCGACTTTCCGAAAGAGGGTCTATTAAGGCTTCAGTAGTTTATACATGTTTTTGTTGTCCGTGCCCACTTGAAAAGTTGTCGCTAAGTTTATGTTGATTCTGCCGAATCTAAAGGCGTTCCGCGAAAAAAAAGCCAAATCAAGTGTGACTGAATCTAGCGGGTCGACAGGTGGAGTATGTTTTTGGAGCTTGATAACAAGTTAGCGGGAGGGATGAGTTGCGATAAGTGGCTTTCATTTCATTTTACCGAGCACTAGTACTATCGCTGTCCACTCAGAAATCATTTGCCGAACGAGTGGGAAATACCGAGCCAAAATCAAAAGCAGCTGCTGAAATGCCGCTTGTCCACATGAAAGTTATCCAGACTAGCTACAGCTTCGGCTTCCTTTAGATATCACTAGAGATCCTAGGAGCCACATGCTCGTCTGGGCTTTTCATATCGTTAGCGTCTGTAAGTTGTTTGCTAGTGCGATTTGAAAACAAAACGCTACTTCAGTTATCGTTTCTTTGAATGTGTCGTTTTGATGAAACAGTAGCCACTATCAATCTTTGACGTCGTTAATAGTTGCTTGCTTTTAGCGCGTTTTTTAGGGAAAACTGTGGATATAGAGATATACCGTGTGTACATATTTCATGGCAGATCTAGTATTTTATCGTTCTGTAAATTGCAGACGCGAGCGAGTGCAAGAGAACTAGGCCGTGTACTTGTTTTATACAAATTTCCCTCCAAAGTAACTTAACAGCGTTTCTCGTTACTTCTTTTTAACCCCAAAAGAGCAGCTAGGTGGATGTAACGCGTTACAGTAACGCGGCAAAGTCTTCGTGAAACTTTACGGAGCGCAAGTTCATTCTGCTTCTTGCGCAGGGGTTTCGGTGACGTCAGAACGCCGAGTTCTGATTGGCTCCGATGGAGGGATGGTGGGGTACATCTCAATGTTGGTTGCCTTGAGGTCTGCCCAGTGTCCATCAATCGGAGCCAATCAGAGCTCGCCGTTGTTCTGACGTCACCGCAACCCTGATCAAGAAGCACATGAACTGCGCCCCGAGTAGTCAGTGACGGGATTACAGTTTAGGGAAGCTCCTCCCCCTCTTTCCGCTTCAGCAAAGCGAACGCTGGATGAGGGCGACCTCCTCTCCAGCCTTCCTCTGCCTAATGGCGAATTCGCGTGGTTCTTTCTGCGCGCTCTCGGGCGCTCTTTTCAGAGCGCGCGAAATCGAGTGGTTGAAAGAGAGTGCTGTCGCCTGATCAGATCAGTTCATTCCGGGAGCGCCTCTCCCTCTCAGAGCGCTCCCTGGTACTCAGTCTGTAGCCGCGGAGTGCGGAGGGCGAAGGCGTCACGTGGTATTTGGACGGTGATGCGTGGTTTTGTTGACGATGGCCGGTGGTGGTCTGTGATGGTGTGCGGGGTCAGCATGACGGCGATGATATCTCGTTCAACAAAGTGCTTGATGCATTCGACGGTGCAGGATTACAACGGACGGGACGACATTCGTTTGCGACCGTAACAGGAAAAGTCGGCGTGCGAAGTATTCCCAGCGCTTTCACTGAGATCGTTCATCTCACGGCGGTGAATCCGCTAAGCCTAACCGACGACGGAAACAGCTCACCAGAGCTCGCCGCTGTTTACCGGGTTTGGGGTCGCTTTAAGACATTTTCAGGTTTGGTTGAAGTGCGTTCAAAGGTTTGTGTTGTAAAAGAGGCAGAGGCCGAATATAATTCACTGTGATTTGTGACCCATTGCGATCGTTGCACGATATTTCGCCGTGAGAAAAATGCGGTTTATTAACTATTTTATATTTGCCTGCTCTGTCATATGCATGACCGCTATCGCAGCGCGTTTACTGTCGAAAACGCGATGAGTTGAGCAACTGTTTCCAAGCGTTGGCTTTCGTTCTGTTCTGCAAAAATCAAATCGCGTACTGCTGTTTTCTTTTCTTTTACATGCCGGTGCGTACAACAATTTTCGTCACAACCGTTATTTCATCACGTTGCGAGCGTACATTTTGCTCAATCGTCCACCGTACGCTGTAAGATCGTGTTGTTTTTAATGCATTACCAATGTCAGAAATTTTAATTCCGTGACTGGTCTGAGAATCTCAGGCGGTCTGAAGCCAGCAGTTGTGATCGGCTGAAAGGATTCAGTAGCTCTGGCGGCGAGGAGGGGCGCTCTGCTGAATCAAGGTCAGAGGCGAGGAGGCGACCACCCGGATTGACCATAAGAGTGCGAGGAGCTTCCCCTAAACCTTAAACCTCTCACCTGCTAGATTATATAAGTCTGCGTGGAACCTGTTACAAGTGTGCGTGAAACAATGTGATAATAATTGCTATAGTCAGATACAGGTTAAGAAACGTTTTCGAGGGGAAGCAGGGCAGGGGAGGAAGCAGACGGAATCTTGGAGAAAGGAGGAAGACCACCTCCTCCTTCAGCATTCCATCTGCTTCCTCCTCCAACTCAGCTTTCTGCCTGTCACTGACCATAGTATCCTCGGGAACAGCAGGTGGCTCTCGCTGCCCGTCGCAACGAACATTCTATATTCGCGTCCCCTTCAGCGCGACGCTTTGTTTATCAACCACCTGGCGTTACCTCTTTATCGCTCTGCATTCCCTATTCATCCCTCTTTCACCGATGGTCGTAATATTTGGACTGGAGTAATGAATATTCACACGACACATTCGGGAACGCAAGTTGAAGGTAAGTGGACACGTTTCGTTCATTGTTTAATCGATCGAGTTAATTTTTCGAACAGTTATACCTCAAGTAGAATTCCAATAATTTTATAAGCAATTTTAATTTTTTTTTTGTTTGTTTGGAGAGCCGGTAACTTGAACTGTATTATTCATTCATTACTCCCACTCTTTTCCCCCTTTCCTTACTTAGTTCCTTTTTCTGTTTTTTTTTTTGCACACAATTTTAATTTTGCATAGCTAGATTAAAATTGCGCCCATTTACGACTGAAAATTTGGTACCGCGAGTATACGTTACGTGAGGTCGAGTGGGAGGTAACAATTAGCGGATATCTGGCGTTCATTCGAAAGAAAGTTACAAGTATGTCCTCACATTTTTCTAGACTTAAACGTACACAAATTTTAAAAGTATCCAAATCCGGGAGCCGCGGGACGGCTATGAATTTCTAAAAAAAAAAATTATTTGTAAAGAACATTTTAGGCGACTTTAAAATTCAGTTCTCCGTACAATGTTTCCTGCAACGATTTTCATCAGTCGGCTGCCAAGGGAGGCGGAGCCTTCTTGCTGAGTTCTTGCGCTGCATCGCCTATATTAGAGTTGCTAACAGCTTAACGAGACTTGCAGGGCTGTGTCCTATTATGACAATGCCTCTTGGTGCTTTGTGATTGGTTCTTCGAAGTTCCTATCAACTGATGTTGCTATGTGATGGTTGCGGAGCGATAATTAGATGCCTGGGACTCGCCACGCCCGGCCTTTTAAACTTTCATTGTTTATGCAGAGCGCAAGTTCGTCCGCTTCTTTTGCAGGGGTTGTGGTGACGTCAGGACGCCGGAGCTCTGATTGGCTCTGATCGAAGGATGATGTGTGGAACTCAATACAGCCGCTTTGAGGTCTACCCACTATCCTTCAAGTGGAGCCAATCAGAGCTCGGAGTGCAACCGACACCCCTCTTCCTACAAAAAAACAAAAAAGTCGTTTTACTTTTTTAAGATTGCTTTCTTGGCGTGAATTGTTCTCTGAAGTGATTCCTGCAACCACAATAAGCCTCGCGTGTTTCGCAATGTTTTTTTTTCGCGCCAACTTCCCATTACATTCGACAGTTTACTTATTTCCATGGAAACGGGATGTGTTACGTTTCCGAAGAAGGACTGATCGGCAATTGCTCGCTCGATGCAAGCGCTCTCAAAACCGAGGCGAGTGACAACGCCGTCTCATTCATACTTATTTTTATTGTTTTTCCTAGGGCAGCTATAAGAATGTTTTCAGACGCAATTCACGTTAGCCTAGCCGGTTCTACGGCCAAAACAATTCAGTGCAATCGCTTTGTTCTCCGAGGTGCATCACGAATTGGAGGTCGTTCTGTATATCAAATTACGCACAAGATCATTTGCACCATGACCAGCGAAAATTGTGTAATGTACTTGATGCGTGCCTGCGTGTGTGTGTGCGTGTGCGTGTGCGTGTGCGTGTGTCTGTGTCTGTGTCTGTGTCTGTGTCTGTGTCTTTGTGTGCGTGTGCGTGTGCGTGTGCGTGTGTGCGTGTGCGTGCGTGCGTGTGTGTGTGTGTGTGTGTGTGTGTGTGTGTGTGTGTGTGTGTGTGTGTGTGTGAGTGTGTGTCGCTACCAACACACATGGAAATTCGAGCACCGCTTAATTCCTACCGAAGTCAGAAACATTTACCACTCTTATAAAAGGAAACCGCTTACATTTCTTCACTCAAACCTTCCGATCTGCGCGAAATGCCGTAGATGAGCTACGGTTTTTTCTGCGAGATTTAGATTTTAACTTCGATATTGTAATGTTAACCGAGACTTTGCGTCAAAAGAAATTATAGGTGCTCCGGCTTCGGGAATACACATCTTATTTACTTCATAAATCGCGATGGCAGACGGGGTGGCGAGAGCTTCTCGGTGTAGCAAGTACCTGACCCAGTCAAGTTACAACATGGTAGCCTTTTATTCTTTTTAGAGTGCGGCTCTTAGGCGCCCGTGTCACTTAACCCGAGTGGCGTCGGTGTAGGCGTAACCGCGCGGTGCATTATGGGAAATGTCCCATAGTGCACCGCAGCGGAGCAGAGGAGGAGGCGGAGGAGGAGGGGGGAGGAGGGGAGGGGGAGGACGAGGGGAATGGGGAGGGACAGGAGGTGGAGAGGAAGGAGGAGGAGGGGAGGGGAGGAGGAGAAGGGGAGGAGGAGGAGCGGGAGGAGGAAGGAGGAGGGGAGGGGGAGGAGGAGGAAGGAAGGAGGAGGAGCTTTGGAGGAGGAGGAGCTTGAGGAGGAGAGAGGACTGGAGGAGGGAGTAGCAGGGAGGTTGAGGAGGTCAAGAGGACGAGGAGGAGGGTATACCCTCCCCTCAGTACCCTTCCCTCCTCCTCCTGAAGAGCTGCGCTCCAATTCGGCTAGTACAGGGTGTTGTAAACGCGTTTCATCTTTTCTATCTTTTTTTTTTGTCTGGATGCCCGCCATGAGTAATTTTCTAAAAAATAAATAAACATTTCTAACATTAATCTTGATCCCATTATGTCTTGCTATTTTAAGATTTTGACTCTCGTAGAATGACATATTTTTTTGTCTCGTCGTTGTATAGATCACCGATGCAAAATATGGACACATCTTGTTTTTGTTGCATAATAACATTTTCATTGTACAAGTATTTGCTGATACGATATTTTACCGGGCGGAGGAGATTAAGATTGTTATTGATTGCAGATCTCCACGGAACTCAACATTTGTTACAGCCTGTTATATATGTGTGGAGCAGCACCTCTACAGAAGTTATAAATGAAGCAGCGCATACAGATCAGTTACTTATATACCTATTTGTATGTTCATAGGCAGATTTCAGTACACACAATATATCAAGAGAACCTTATCTGAATGTAGCGTTATTAGTCCTATACACTTGAGGGGTTTCCATAACATATTTGCAATGCAATTTGGTGCCAAGTGTAGAGTGCTGCCAGTGCTGATGCATACCATATTTTCCTAATTAGAAGGCAGCAAAGAGGCGTATAACAAAGTTTTTCTGAAAAATTAGGGGCGACTAAACGAACAAGAAACTTAGGTAAGCCGTGGGTCACCGAACCTCTTTAGAACTGATGCGTTCACAATGCTATCCTGTACGCCCGCTTTTTGCAAACTCGGAGCAGTTAAAATTTAAAAACGCTTCAAAGGGGGTCAAAATGAGCTACACGAAAACCTCTCTGGACAACTAAGAAGAAGATATTCGGCACTTGTTTTTTTTTTTAAAAAGTTGACAAAAACGATTTTACACTAATAAAACAAGCGTTTGGAAGACGTTTTCAAAACAAAAATGAGTGTTGAAGTTACGTCTGTCGAAAGGGTTCACCGCCTTGGAAGGCTGCCAAGCAGAAAGCAGAGGCCAGTCATGTTAAGCTCTGGAGTAATAACGAAAAATAAAACGTACTTAGAAATGCCGAAAAGCTTAAAGGGACTGCGTATCTTTATTAATCAGAACTTTTGGAATGTAAGAGTTATTAAAGAAACTAGTAGATGCAGCTGCATAAACGAAATGGAGACAAGGAGTTCCTATCGTACGGCAAGCTACAACATCAATAGTAGTAACGTACGGATGGGACTCAGGCACTGACCAGAGAGTTCAACTTTTGCACTCTATGTACCACCCAATGTACAGCATTCTAAAACAATAATGTAAACCTAGTTCACAAAAACAAAACCTTCTACTGATCAACCTTATTGCACGAAGTATTGTAAATAAAATGCTTCAGCTAGAATATATCTTAATGAATCATGACCCCAGCATAGTGGCTATTACTGAGACCTGGCTCGATTCATCACTGCAAGACAATGATAATAGTTGCCCCTAGTTATAATATATTTTTCGAAAAGACAGAGGAAGTAGAGGAGGAGGTGTCGCCCCAATAGTTCAATCGTCCCTGGTCGCTATTGAAATGGAAGGTGCTTTAGGTATTGAAAATGTATGGTGTAGAATCAAGTTGAAAAAATAGTGAATTAATAGTAGGTGCAGTGCATCGCCCACTACAAATGCGTATTGAATATTTTAAGGAGTTGCAATGAGTTTGTTTTTAAATTAAAAGTAAGTTCCAAGAAAGTTATTTTGATGGGAGATTTCAACCTCGTTGGGATTGACTGGGCTACACTAGGAACTGGGGACAGGGAAATGTCGGTGCTCTGAAGAATTTCGGATTTGGCCTTCTCGCACAAATTGACACAGGTTGTTAAAAAGACATACTAGGGTACAAGCAGAATCCACGATCCCTAATAAATTTGATACTTTGTCAGTGAGATCCTCTCAAGTCACACATTTGATTGCAAGATTCACCCGCGAATTTCAGATCACAGTACGGTACAGTGTCGGAACTATCGATAGAGGTTCCACTTAAGAGAACGGAAGATATCTTCATATATAAGTTCTCAAGGAAGCTGATAACGAATCAAAATTTGATCAACTAGGTTTGAACTATGGTACGTTTGAGGATCTTGCTAGGAACCTCTTGATTGGAGTGGACGAGCTATGGCTTAATATTGAAAAGATTGCACAGGAGTGCATTCGTAAGTTCGTTCCAATGCGTGTAAAGAAGCGGAATCTAAATAGTCCTTGGATTACAAGGGATATAATCCACCACAAAAGACGTTTAATCAAGTGTAGAACAAAAGGGTATAGGAAAAGGGATGGGCTCCTACAGGCTAAAATACTGATGCTAAGAACGGAACTTAAAGAAAATAAAGGCATCGAAATTCTCCTTCTTAAATGATAAGATGCAAAACTTCATCAGAAATTCCCCACGGAGATTATTGCAAGAACTAACATCAAGTAAAAAGGGAGTTAGCAAGGTGATAGTAAGAAATAGGTTTATTGAAAACAAGAAACAAATCGCAAATTGTTTTAATGAATATCATGTCAGTGTTTTTTCTGCTCATAATCATTCCCTACCGGAGTTCTCTTTATTTGAAAATGGACCCCCATAAACGACGTAGAATTGAGAGAAGAAGGTGTTTTCTCCATACTACTTTGTATCGAACCAAACAAAGCAGCTGTTCCTGATAATATTCCCAACGAATTCTTATATCGTTACAGTGAACGGTGATTGAAATATCCCAGTATCGTCTTTATGAGATCGCTGTCAGATGACTTCCAGATGACTAGAAATTCGCCAAAATAATACCTGTTCATTAAAGTGGTAATGCAAGCTCAGTTACAAACTATAGACCCATTTCCTTAACATCTGCGTGTTGTAAATTAGTAGAGAACGTCGATTCAAAGCATATAAAACCGTTTTTTGAGACTTACAAGTACTTGATATCAAGCAACACGAGTTTTGAAAAAGGTTTATCCACCACTGCACAATTAACGGAACTAATTCATGATTCTTCTTCGACCCTTGATAATAGAGGCCAGGTCGACATAATATTGTTACACTTCCAGGAGGTCTTCGACATGGTAAGCCATAATAAGCTGCTCTTTAAGCTAGAGCCTTTTCTAAAAAATGCAAAACTCCTGCGGTGGATTGAAGCGTTATTGACTATTAGAAAACTGTTTGTTAATATTGATGGGCACGATTCAATGCTACAAGAAGTTTTCTCGGTAGTTCCAGAGGGATCTGTACTCGGGCCCTTGTTATTTTTAATTTTATCGATGAAGTCCTTCGTTACATTACTGTAAAAGAAATACTCTTTGCTGATCATCGCATTTTGTGTAATGATATAAAATATGACAATGACTACATCGAGTTGAACGGTTGTTTACAAAAAATTAGCAAGTTGCGTGGAAGCTGGCAGATGTCTTTAAACCTGGAGAAGACCGTTTGCTGTCAATGACACATAAGAAAACTCATCCGGTGCATAACTACCACCTAAATGAAAAGCCTTTGTCTAGAGTAAACGAATTTAAATACTTAGAAGTAACCATAAGCACCGATCTACGATGGGACAAGCACGTCAATAATGTAATTAAGAAAGCTACAGGTAAACTTTGGTTATAAGAAGGTTGTTAAAAATGGCCACTCGGAAAACTAATCTGTTAGCTTTTTAAATGTTGATAAGACCCAGTCTAGAATATGCCAGTGATGTGTGGGACCCGTACACAAAGGAGTTAGTATTAAAACTAGAGAGGATTCAGAAATTGGCGTTTCGTTTTATTTTTGTCGAAATATAGGAGGCTAGATTCACCCATGGAACTGTATTCCAGGGCAGGAATCAATTTTCTGGAAGAAAGGCGGAGGAAGGAACGCTTAAAGATGCTTTGCATGATTTTAAACCGGACACTTCTGCTACACAAAGACAGATTGATACGACTCCATTCCTCTGGAAGTACGCGAAATAAACATACTAGAACACTTGAAGAATATTGTTATGCTAACAATTGATTTAAAAATTCGTAGTTTCCCTCGAACGATAAAGGAGTGCGAATGCACTGCCAGAATGCACTGTTGCAGCCAACACCGTTTCTGAAATTATGAGAGGTCTGGAAAAGTTGTTGCAAAATTCATGTTTCTAAATCTGCTACTCACAGTGCTTTGTGTATTTCTTTTTGTGAGTGTGTTTCCTTTGTTCTTGATATATAACTGTAGAGTTCGCTAGTAATGTTATATTGTACATCATGTTCTGCGTGTCTATTTATGTTA